>JAHDIT010000008.1:0-202104 GCA_019232045.1 Ogataea degrootiae
AAGAGGATCTGATCCCAAAAGTGGAGTAATCGAAAATAGGACGATCAAAAGAGGAGTAGATAAAAGAGGGGTAAAAATGCAGTGGAAATAGGGTAAATAAGTAATAAGAAATAAGGAGTAGAAAGTAAGTCAAATACCTTACAGTTGGAGGGAAGGTCCAATAGTTATTTAAAACTGTTCAAAAGCTATTAAGTTCAAAAAATTTTATCTTCTTTGATAATGTTTCCATCCAATCGATAGGAAGGAAACTAAACAAGAATAGAAAAATATACAGCCATTCATAATAAATATCGAGGATTGAGAAATCATATAGCCATTTCTAGTATCCCTACCTCTTAGTGGTATGAGTAGCACGGCTACCATACAAAGTAGTTCAGTCGTGGATACCTCCTCGGGCTTATTATAATAGTGTCAGCTACATGCCAAGCAGTTCAATTGATTAGGTGCCAGAACCTCACTTTCATTAGACGTGTGATTCTCTGTATATGATCACAATTTGTGGTATTTATCAAGTAAACCACAACTATAAAGATGTCATAGCAGAGTCAAAGCAGAGTCGATATGAAATCATACAATTCCATTGATTGTGTCAAGTATCGGGTACGAATCGGATATGTTAGGACTGGATTTGAGTGAGCTAGTGAAAAAATTTTCACTAAAGTTGCAGATGGAGAAATAACATAAATAGATCTGTATATCGTAATTATTTGGGAAGGAGTTACAATCGGGAGCTCTTCGAGAAGGGGGAGAGGATTTACATATAAAAATCACCTTGAAGCTTTTTAATAATATATTTTATTATAATGTGTTACCGAAACCGTCACTAGACCTAAACAAGTCCATAATATTGAACTCACTTAATATGTAGCTAATACTATTTTAAGAAGCCCGAGGAGGTATCCACGACGGAACTACTTTGTATGGTAGCTGAGCTACTCATACCACTAAGAGGTAGGAATACTAGAAATGGCTATAAATGATTTCTCAATCCTCGATATTAGGACTTGTTATAAGGTCTAGTGACTGATTTTTGGTAACACACAATTAAAATTTCCTATTAAAATCTTTATATATGATTTTTAATATAAAACTCTCTCCCCTTTTCTAGAAGAGTTCCGATTGTAACTTCTTCAGAACTAAGTTGGATCTACAGGTCTATTTATGCAATTTTTCCATCACAACACTTTAGTGGAAAAAATTCCCACTGGCTCCTTCAATTTGGGCTCCTAACCTATTCGACTCCTAAACAATAAAATTATGACTTCGTCATTGTTGTGGCTTAGTTTATAAATACCACAAATTGTAATCATATACAGAGATCACACTCTTAATGAAAGTGAGGTTCTGACAATGAAGAGCATAAGCGTTGATGAAGCCGTCAGCAAACCAAGGGAATTCCAAACCGCAAAGACAATGATTGCTAATTGAAAGCAATTCAAAAGAGGAAAGCAAATTAAATTCAAAAGGGAAAAAATAGTAGATTTCGAGAGAGTATAGTAAACTAACGCGGAACCACAAAATAATAACAAAGACAAAAGACTAGGAAAGTCCATTCAATAAATAAAGGATTCCTTACAATCTTAAATTGATACAAGAAACGCATCGGCTCAAGCACTTGGACAATCAAAGAGCCTTATCTGAGTTCAGCTTTTGGTATCTCCCAATATTGCGATATACCAGTTCAAACTGACTCCCGACTACTCAATTCCCCTTAAGCCGATATGCATTTACTTTAGATGCGATTTGATCTACTTCGGAGCATAGTTCTACAAAGGATTTAAAATAAAAAGCAAGACAATCACGGCGAAAATGGTTATATCCAAATACAAGGAGAAATAACTGACTACTTTCACTATATTATTAAATTAGAAAAGCAACTAACAGCACGGTAAAGCTTAAGAAAAACGCGACCCAAAATAAAAGAAAAGTTGACTAGCAATTTGAGTAGAAGCAAGCTTTTATTCTCACCACTATCCTTCAGACAGATCATAACTCTAGAAGAAATTGAAACCTCTGATCTCAAAACCAAAGCACAACCAAGACTATTGATCAGAACAATGCTTTTCATTCTAAGAACTTTTTATGCTTTAAGTAGATCAAAAGCTTTTCTATTCTATGACCATACAGTTTCAGCTCCTGCTCGACTCAAAGGATGCAGAATTAAAGTTTTCAGGAGATCGCGTAAAATGTTCAACTGGCAGTTAGTCGCAAATTTCTATGTTTTGAAAATAATGCCGTGCTCACATCTTTTGTTTATCTGAATTTTAATAATGAAAACATAGTAAAACTACTTCAAGCCTGGATATAGTCCTGAAATATACCCAAAATGCACAATTGACGAAATGCTCAATAATATAAATAGTTAACCCTCCAACATGCGCCCGCTTTCCTTTGTTCTGTAAGGAGTCCCCTCATGATCACCCCCTAATCCCCATTTCCTATTTCCCATTTCCTATTTCCTATTTCCTCTCTCCAATTCCTGGATCCTATCTCTTAGTCCATAAGCGTCTTCAGAGAATCATCCTGGCGGTTCGATTCATTTTCTTATATGAGTTTAATGAATTCATCATCGTCGTCGTCTTCTTTGACGACAAAGGACAGGAAAAGCGACGGAGATCAGCTACTGCGCAGGTATCTTTGATAATTGAGGCACCAACTGGTCTTACAAGAAGGCCAGGATTAACAAGTTTTGATAAATCTTTGATGCCCTTGATATTCGTCAAATTTTCCAAAAATGGAACGGGCACTGGTATTTCTAGATCTGAAGAGTACGATCCCGAGAGGTACGACAAAACTGCGTAATTCGAAAGTGTTTACTGTAATCCAATGACTCAAGCATTGATGAAGGAGTTAGATTGGGTTAATTTTATATAGAACGTTACAACGGTTCAAGGAAACACTTTGGTTGACCGATAACTTTATATAGTTCATGATCTGGGTTACCTTTAAGGATCACCTTTTTAATTTGAATATATTTATAGTGTAGATATAATATACAAAATAGCCTAAACAATAAAACAAAGAAAACAAATAGAGGTCAACGGATATTGCCGGTCATAAAAAAATATCTTAAAAAGAGACAAATCTCCCGGAATTCAAGGTTAACTTATGGATTTAGGTATGAATTTAGGACACTCTTAATCGAAGATAGTTAAACCCCTGTTGAAAGCTTCAATCTTTGAAAGATTTTCAGTCCATTGAGTTAATCTTGGTAACTTAGCAATCTCTTCGCCAAGTCCGAGCTTAGCTAGTCCTGAAACCCATGGGTATGAAACGACATCTGCAATGTTCAATTTGTCAGCAACTAAAAACCCAGTTTTAGTTCTCTCTAATCTTGCTTCTAAAACTTTCAATAATCTAATCACTTCATTACGATAACGAGTAATAGCATATTCGATTTTTTCAGGAGCAAACCTAGTGAATACAACAAATTGGCCGCCCATTGGACCTAAAGACGCCATTTGGAAGAAAACCCATTCCAACTGAACATAGTATAAGTCATGGCCCTGAGGATAACTAAACTTACGATCTTTATCGTATTTATCACAAAGGTATATCATAACAGCAGCACTTTCATTGACATGGGTGACCTTACCATCAGCACTGACATCGGTCAATGAAGGAACTTTGCTGTTTGGGTTTAAAGCAACATACCAATCTTCAAACTGTTCTCTCTTTCCGATATCAACTTTACGAACTTGGTAGTCTAATCCAAGCAGTTCTAACAGAATAGGAACCTTGAAGTTGTTTGGAGTTGGAGCAGCATATAACTTAATGTAGGGAGCTTCTAATCCTGAAGTTTTAGGATCGGCTTCGTCAATGATGTAATGAACCATTCTTTTAGTTTGGGTAGGATGGAATTTTCTGGTGTTTAAGAAGTTTCTCTTGCTATAATTGAGTAACGTTCTTGTTAATATTGTTCTTGAAGTAAGCATATATAGGAATTGGTGAGATGAAGAAGAAAAACAGTCAAATATAATAAGAAAGTCTGCTCACAGCAATTATTAGGTGATGATTTTATTGAGAGAGGCTTCGGGTTTGGGAAGTTGGACTTTACCCGAAGTTGCACCTTAAGCCCGAAATTGGACTTAAAGACCGAAATTGGAAGGCGGGGTATCTATCGACGCTGGAAACTTTAGGTCTATCGACGAGTGGGTTTAAGAATCTCTTTCTCTAGAAATCACAATTTCTTCTAATGCTTGTAAAATGGCACCTGGATAGACACCACAGGAGTTGTTTTTGAAGGACAATAAGAAGGTATATGGAGCCTCAAACAAACAACATGGAGATTGCTATTTTTGTTTAGGAGACTGACCAACTCACAGCTAAAGTTGGGCTACGTCCAATAGCTACACAAGCCAAGAGAGCGGAAAGCCATCAAACGACACTGTCACTGGGAACAACAAGGGTAATGGGCATTCCAGTTACAGTGACTTCTTGCCTATAGAAGAAACAAATAAACCAAGGATCAAGGTTGACCTCCCTTTGATTGCGGCTGACGATGAAGCTCCCAATAAGAATGGTATCAATGATGAAGAAATAGAACAATAATAATACTTTGCAGTTAAACGATTCCAGATCTAAAGATGATAAAGTGGCTGCATTGAGATTGAAATTGGGATTGGACAAAACCAAGTCAGGTCTCAAAAAACAGACACGACTTATTTACGGTGAAGCACTCATAGATAGAAAGGGTGAAAAAGCTGGTTGAACAAAATTGGAGAGAAGAGAAAATCAACCAAAAACAAAAAAGCTATTCAAGAGCCAACAGAGGAAAATAGCAATGAGTTGAGTTTGAGAGCCTTTCCGTTAGACATTACTTGAGTATATTCAATAGCCTGATGAGTAAAATCAGGTTATTTTGACACTAAAGGAAAAATCCATCCATAACGATGATATCAGTGAAATTGGTTAGAAAACGTTGAATTACCTGAAACTATAAAAGTTCAAGAAAAGCTGAAAGTAAAGGGCAAGAAAGCCAACACCGAAGACGAATTTACCAATCTAGGTGCTGATCAGGACGAAATTGGGACTTATCTTATATTGAAGAAGTCTCGTTCCAATTGTGTAAAGGCATAGCCTCTGATCAAAGAGAACATGGTGAGAAAGACTAACCGACTATGTCTACTGCGAAAAAACAGAAAACTGCTGGTATTTGATATAGATGATGAGAGCTCTGATCCAGAAATGGTATCGTGTTATGTGGAGACCAAGAAGCCTAAGAAAATAAAGAAGCTGAAAATTGAGATTTCTTGTAAGAGAACCCAGGACAGAGAAGATAGGGATTTTGAATATTTTGAGCTTCCAAACGAAGTTTAAAGCAAGAAGATAACTCAGTGTTGAATAGTTTCTTATCAGTTACTAGAAGAATGGGAAATCAAAGAAAAAAGGGATATATCGGATCTTCTTGATAATAAACGTGAGCAAGATTTGGAAGAAAAAGAAGAGCAAATTAGATTACTGAATGGAGAAGCTGGTAGATTGATCATTGATAAAGATGTGGAGTCTCTTACTAATACCAAAGCTGCAGATGAAGCTGGTGAGGAAGAAAATTCTGAAATTCAAGGAGGTTTACAAATTTCAGAAAATGTAAATAAAGAACAGAAGATTGAAGGAAGCATGTTGATATACATTCTAAGTGATACAGAGAGAGGCGATCAATCTAACTCATACGGTTTATCGGCAACTTTGAGACATCTTAAAGAAGGTAATGCAAGCTTAATTCATTTTATAGTCCTAAATAGCTAGGTAACCATCACATGTTCTGTAACGTATCTTCCCTACTTCCTACTCCCTATTACACAGCCTTCTTCACTCCTCATTTAGCTACTCCCCTTTCGATTACTCCTCTTTTGGCTTACTATTATTTCCTCTTTAGAATTTAGTTGGCTTTCCTCCTTTGAATTGATTTCAATTAGCAATTACTGTCTGGAATTCCTATTAACTTTCAACTGGGATTCCTTGAGTTCATTGACAACTTCGTCAACGCTTATTTTTTACTATATTTCGTTATTCTTATTTAGCTTCTTTCCTCTCGATTGAAGAGAAAGGAACAAAGATACAACTTATAGAACGCCTATAAATATACAATAAAATTATCACATTTTATGTCAAGTAAAATATCAACTTTTCTTTCACATGGATATATAAAGAAGAAATGGAAGATTAAATCTCTTAACAGCAAGATAGTAACACTGTCAATCCAAGTCATTAAAAATAGTGTGGTTCTAGACTGATTATATAATACGCATTTAGTATTGAGGTCAGATTCTTCTATCCGGTTGTTTAAAGTGATATTAATAGAACTAAAAAAGACATTAAAATTTGAAGCGACATGAACGATTAAAAGCTAAAGAATAGTCAACATTGTAGCGTGAAAACGAATTTCAAAACCTTTGACTTGAAGATTTTTGGACATAATATTTTATTCTTGTTATTTTTGAAAATATATTTATTTCAACAGTCTATTGATATTGTAAAACTTTTTCGTTTAATAACTTTTATATATGGACAATATGGTAGGTAATATGTGTTTTCGTACCACATAGATCTCTTGCTTAGCGTTTGGTTGTATCTCGCTGTGATCGATCAAAACTGAAAGCTTTAAATAGAAAATCCAGAGGAAAAGTACGGCCAATTCTGCCGAAATTTAGCTATCAAATTCCATACAATAGTTTATTTCTCTGTGATATCAAAAGACTAAAATAACGGATCAGTCGATTTCAGGGATAAAGGTAAATAAATTATTAAACCGTAAAATAGTAACGGGATAATTCTGGGACTTGAGCGCCATGAGATTCTTGTGACTCATCACCAGAAGAATTAAAATCAAAGATAGCAGAACTTCAACAAATTATTGGTTCATTATTATATATAGCTATTACTTTAAGACCCGATATTATGTATGCAGTCTCATATTCGGCTAAATTTACAAACTATCCCCACAAGGTTATTTTTTCACAATGCTATCGAATCATGGGTTATTTGATAAGAACTAAAGATTTGGGTATTGTCTATACAAACAACAACGTTAAACAAAATGATTTCTATATTTATGCTGATGCCTCATTTAACAATGATCAAACTGGCAAATCAATCTTAGGACATATGATATACTGTGCAAATGAGGCATCAGCATAAATATAGAAATCATTTTGTTTAACGTTGTTGTTTGTATAGACAATACCCAAATCTTTAGTTCTTATCAAATAACCCATGATTCAATAGTATTGTCTTTAAGTCTTGAATAATGGTGTGTGCAGTCTTATCATTTGCGACGTAGGATTCAAAAGGGGTACCCACCAGCAATGATTTCAATAACATCTTGACCTGTCTATCATCATATGGATGAATAGTTAAATGTGGGTTAGAATCACAAATATGTTCTAATTGAAAATTTGCTGAAACTTCTTTCAATGAGATAAGCCAAGTTGAAAACTTAGCCATGTCAGTTAATCTTCCAATCATGCTAATAAATTGGTTGAAAGGATATTCTCCAGGTTTGAACATTTGTAAAAAAATTGCTTTTGACTCCATTTGAAGGGATTCTTGATTTTTTTTATTGTTTGATTGAGCACTTTTGTTAAACTCATACTCATTCTTTGGCGAAAGTGTTGCGTATAGCATAGCTGTTGATTCCATTGAAGGAATAATTGTATCATTTGACATATTGTTGATATTTGAATTATTTACCTCTTCCATCAGTTCTTGGGATGAAGAGTTGCCTGAACCTTTACCTTCCCCAGGGTGGGAATCATTGATTGAATAGTTAGAATTGCCTTCTTCAGCATTTTCGTGAGCTGCCTGGCCAATGGATCTTTCATTCGCTTCCATAACCTTGGTACCAAAATATTTTGTAGTGGTTTCCGTAGCTTCATTTTCTCCACCTTTTCCTTGGTTGAGAACTTCAGCAGCACCATAGCTCTTACCAATGGTTTCCCTTAGTTCAGCAAGAGATTTTACTAAGTTCTTGTTCAATTCAGCAATGGCTTGTAAAATGGCTAATTCTGTTGGGGATCCAATCTCATCTTTTTTCTTATCATTTTCGATGGATTGATTAATGGTGAGGATGAGGCTGGTAAGTTTAATTTGTTTAAACCATCAGTAACCTCCTCCATTTGTCTGTTTTCATAGTCAGGTTTCCTGTTGGCCTCACCTTCAATTGTTACATATTGAAGACAGTTTCTATATTGCTCATAAACATTTCATGTTACCATCATTAGTACCAACTCTATTGTCAACTTCCACATCAACTCCTACTAAAACCATTGCAAAACAGCCACAACATATTTCCATGGAAAATAAAACTGCAGTTATGTCTAGAATTACAAGATCATAGTATTTCATACTATTTATTAAAATAGTGTAATTGAGAAGCTTGTTTAAGAACCTTGAATGGTCGTGTAAGTCTAATCTCATTATTTGAAATATATATTACATCCGACAAGTAGACGCCCAAAGCAAAGAAAAACAATTCAAAAAACACAGCATACGCGTCGTTGTTGTGAGGCTTCATAAACTCTGCCCAAAATTACACTGACAAGGAGCTCTTGAATACCCTAGTTGATCATGTACCGGAATCGGCCGTTGTCATCCAACTGGATAGAATTGATCTTAGCCATTAAACAGGGTGGTTTTTGAATTCTATTTAATTCTTTTATCCAAATAGAATTCAGGAGTACAACCCGAGAAGTTTTATAGAACCCAATGTTATAAAGACGCACGACGTTACCCTAGGATCAATCAAGAAATGAATATTGAGTTCATTATCGAAGTGCCATGGCATCTATACAGTATTTGGGCATTACTGATTCCAGCTTTCCTCACTATATTACCACCTAAATGGTATAGAAAGTTTGTTGCAGTTCCTATACTATTTTCAATCGTCTACTACACGACGTTTGTGCTTGATCTGAGTGAGGCCAATGCTCTAGCTCTGTTATTACAAGGTGTTTTTTCATTATTTTTTTTGTATACTGTTGAAATCTTCTTTGTGACCGAATATCCAGAGTTCCAAGATTATAGGGTGGGTATTGAAACGCTAGATGAAGTTAAACAGTACCCATGCTGCAGTTACAAGAAATTCAATTGGGCTTTTTCCAGATCGACGTTCAACATCAGAGGAGTTGGTTGGAACTGGGAACTCAAGAGAATTTCCCATCCTCAGTACAAAACTAGATCAGCTTGGTATGCAGAACTGTTAATCAAAGAGATACTGATTAAATATACTATATTTGATATTCTCTTTCATATCTATCTAGCCACTGACTACATAAATGGAAATGGATGGGACCCTAATGCAATTGACCTTTATTCTAAATCAAGCTTGCCGTTATACAAACAGTGGATATTAGCAGGTTGTTCAATGTATTGCATTTTCTTTGGTATCTCACTCTTGTGCAATATAACCGCCATTCTGTTTGTGACTATTGGGTTGTACAAACCTGAAGATTTTCCTCCTGTTTTTGGAACGTTGAAAGGAGAATATACCATTAAGTCTGTCTGGGCGAATTTGTGGCATAAACTAATGTACAAAATGACTGTTCCTATCGCTGGTGCAATTACAAAGTTGATTCTGGGTAAAAAGAGAAAGCCAGTGAATACTATAATGTTTTACTTCTTGACTTTTTGTTTGAGCGGGGTGGTCCACGCAATGGGGTCAGCTTGGCTACCTTGGAAAGATGGGCTTGGCTATAATGTCAATATCCCTAGCTGGTGTCCGCCCGTTATATATTTCTTTGGATGTAAGATTTTCATCGGCAGATGGTTCTACTCGTTTTTATTCTTCCCCTATCAATGTTTACTTATTGGCCTGGAATCGGTATTCTTCCATTTTTGGAACAAAACCCAACTTAGAATTCCCAAGTTCGTCAGGATGATAATTGGCCTCTGTTGGATATTCTTTGCAGAATTTTGGCTGTGTCAATCATACGTCGATGAGGTAGTTAAAGGTGGAGTTAGAATACAAGACTTAATAAGTAATACACCAGTTCATTACTGGTTTGTTTCTAACCATATCAAGTTTTAGATGACTGTAGCCCTCACAGTTCATATAGAGATGGCTTTAGATAATAATGCAAATGAATGAATTGGATGTTATTAGATTATTCTATTTACTGTAAAAAATGCATATTATTAATTGTAATTGTAATCGTGATTACACTTTTAGATCACCTTCCTTGGTGTCTTCCCTATCCTCAACAACATCACCAGTGCCTGAAGTGCTAGTATCAATACTATCTGGCGACGATTCCTTTTCTAACTCAGCTTGTAATTCTTTCTCCTTTCTTTCTGCTATATACTCAGGTCCATTATGAATCCATTTCTTGAAAATTCCGACCAGCACGTTTGCACATAAGACTTGCTCACTTTGGTATAGAACCAAAGGAACTAATAACTGACCTAGATGCTCATTGTCATCTCCATACTGTGCAGTGATCAAAGTGACACCTAAAGCAGCTGTCTTTGCAGCACCACAAAGCATGACGGAAACAGTATCTGCCCTGTCGTAGTAAAATGGTTTGAATACTACATAACCCCACTTATACACCAATGAGCTTGATTCGGTCGGTTCTTCCCTATAAACTTTCAGTAAAAATCTTGGTCTTGATAAGAGGAAACAAATCAGAGTGAAGAGTAAATAAATTCCAAGATTGAAGAAACAGACCATGATGACCGCCTCATGAGAGACAGAGGTGAATGCATGTTGATAAAACGCCGTTGAGAATGACGAAAACATAACCAACAACAACATGAAGGATCCCACCTTGTTAAATCTAAATGTGGTTAAAAACCATTGAACTTGTTTTGGGAACATATTTTGTAAAACTTGACCGACAAAGACAGGAACGAAAACACTCAATCCAACTTGCTTCATAACATCCTGATAAACTCTAGTGACAGAAGTACCATTTGCTGGGTTAGCAAACTCCCATTGCCCTTCGGAGAACATTTGGACCAATGCAGGTGTAATGAAAGCCCCTAGCATATTACCAACGAAGACTTCACAAAGAGTAAGTAATTCGTTAGCATCTGCTTGCCTGGTCATAACAACGTTAGAGCTGACTGTAGTTGGACAACAAGCAGTGACTATAAGCCCCACAAGTAACCAGTCTGCAATCTTGTCATTATTTGCACTTTTAATTGCGCAAGCAAATCCATAGATGATGGCTGGAGTGATTAAGAACTGAAGCACAAAAACTGTTGTATGAGCTCTCCAGTTACTCATGTTTTTCAATAGCGATTTGGTCTTCATAGAAAGACCCGAACCCAAGAAAATGATAGCAACAGCACCATAACCTATTGTATATTCAGCACGTATTAAACCACCATGGCGAGCAAAGTTTGGTGCAAACCTTGCTATCACGATGAAAATGGCAAGACCAACATAGAACCAGTATTGCAGAGCCAAATTGGGCAAGAACATAAGAGCCTTGTACCTTTTTGGAGACTGTTCTTTGAAGCTCATGCTGTTTTTATCTATTTTTATTATTGGTTATTTCTTAAATGAATATGTATTGTAGTTTTTTTGATTAATAAATGGTATGGTACTCTTGACGATATGCATTGATATGATGGTGAGGCTGAATCTTATTATTTAAGATGTCCTTCAGCAAAATTTAGTTGATAAGCAAATGAAATCCAAATTGTCTATCTATAATTTATCCAGCGATAATTTGGATTAACGGACTACCCTTCTATAAGTTTCCTTGTATTCCTTGTATCTGGTTTACTTGAGGAACATTAATTGGAAAGAGGGATGTAGATCAAATGGATCCAGTGCCATATATACCTCAACAGAAAGAAAAACCACATTTAGTCATAATGGAACCGCCTGCCTGAGTGAAATAAGTAAAAAAAAATATGCGAAGAAAAACCACAATGTAGAGATTTCCCGCGTGACTCGCGCGAAGTTACAGTAAGCCACAGAAAGTCACACGCCGCCCTCTGCAGCGTATCGGTTATGGCAGACCCGGAAATCGGGGAACCCGGAGGATCCGGGCTCTCGGATCTTGGAGCTTCGAAGTGGAAGATTGAAGGTACAAGTTGTTTGTTAAGGGTTGGCTTGGCAGACATACACCACGACTAACCGCTAGTGCTCATGGGCTTACTACAACAGAGTCGGAAAGTGTTCTTTGTGGAAGAAGTTGAGATAGACTGGGGCACCAGGTTATGTGGTAGTTCCAGCATGGAACATTACGAACAACAACTCCGACGTTTCTACTGCTGCTTGGTTAAACGATGTCACATAAACTGTTGAAAACTACTCAAGGGTATTCTTCTTAAGATGATTTGCTCCCTAACCTTGAAGTCCTCATCAAGGTGACCTAAGCTCGCTTACACCAAAGTAGACTTACAACTGCTTACTGTACCATTTCAGTTGTATGATTTATTCTCAATAAAAGCGGTAATTTCTAAGTCTCAAGTAATGACTCACGATTAAACAAATAAATAAACAAAAATGTAAGTTAAAAAGTTGAACAAAAAGGAAAAAATTGAACAAAATAAGTAAAATACGCTAATTGATCTTGAAGAGCTGCTGCATTAAAGTCATTAGTATATGAAAGCGTACTCCTTTAAGCGTCGGTAACATTTATCATTGCTCTCTTCTCTTCTTCAACTAGCATTTGATTCTGTCTCTTTTCTTCTTCTTCCCTTTCCATAACCTTGTGTAAGTTCCAATATTGGACCAAGAACATACATGCTGTAACAGCACCGGCAATAGCAATAGCAGCAAAAGGATAAATTAAATATGGATCAATCAAAGCACCAGAAACACCTTCTGAAATAGCAGAAGACAATGCAGTCATAAACAAGAACAAAGCCATAACTAAACCCTTTGAGTTCTCAGGAGCTCTAGTATAAGCTAATTCATAACCTTGGGTCATACAGAAACACTCACCAGCAGCAGCCAAGGCATAGACACCAACTTCAATCCAGGAGGACAAAGGCGAAACGCCATCACAGTCGGTAGCATACCATCCACAAGGACTGGTCTTATAAACTCTCCATTGAACAATTGCTGCATACATAGAGGAGAATGCACCCAACATGAAACCGACGAAAATCTTCCAAACTGGTCTAAAGGGAATGTTCCTTCTTCTGAGGAATGGGTAGATCACCTTATCTAAAATTGGTAGCAAAACAACAATAGTGATTTGGTTGAAGTTGTTGAACAAGTCGTTGGGAACACCTTTACTAGTCATGGAACCAGCCTGTGAAGTTTCGGAAGAACCTAAACCACTGTCGTTCAAGTTGAAGAAAACATAGTACAGGAATAACACACATTGGGAACAGGTAACCTTGAAGTCTATAACGTCTTGTTCAGTCCAATTGTAACCTTTCTCAGCAGTAACAGTACTACTTAACCCACCGCTTCTCTTGTTGATTTCAGAAGGGAAAGAATATTCCCAGAAGCTTTTGTTTCTAATTCTCTTGATCCAGTTGCCTTGGAAACAAACCTTCAAAACTCTTAAAAACTTAGCAAGAATGGAACCTTGTGGGATTTCTTTCTTGATGTATCTACCAATAATAGGCACGAAAATACAAACAAGAAGGTACATTAAGCCAGGGACAAGAAAAGCTAGCCAAAAACCAATACGTCTTTCAGCATATGAAGTGGCAATTTGCAAGAAAGCACCGATGTTGATACTCCAGTAGAAGAATAAAGTCAAAGATTCGAGTGAAGCTTGTCTGTCAACAAAAACGACAGAATCGTCGGCTAGGACTTTCAATACATCATATTTGTAAGGATATTGATCCATGAATAATGGAAGTAAATTTGGTTTAATGGCACCTGTACAACACGCCATTGTGATAATACCGATGATTGTTGGCGCCAAAGCATGCCCACTAGCAATGACGGTCGGTAAACCAGCGATGATAAATATAATGTGGGAAATAAACCCAATCCAGACACCAACCATAATTGTTTTATATCTACCAAATTTTGCATCAGCAAGATAACCACCAACTAATGGGGTAACATAAGCCAAAAATTGTAACAACAGAGTTAAAGCATTAGCAACTCTTAAACCTAAGCCTAATGCACCTGCAGATTGGTTTTCAAGAAAAACTTTACCAGTAGTAGAACCAGTTGGCAGTGGACGTTGAATAAAGTTACTCAAAATACCTTGAACACCATAATACGAACCACGCTCGGCGAATTCAACAACCAAGAAGCAATAAGTGATCCATGGTGGATTAGCAACAATAACTGGATACCTTTGCTTGTCTTCTTCAGTTGCTATAATAAGACCTTGGGGATTATATTCGTCAGCATATTCAGCTATGAATTCTCTATCAGTTGGCAAGCCAGTAGCAACTTGTGAGGATAATGATGGAACGGTGACCTCTTCAGAAACAAAGCCATCTCCTTTTTTTTCTAGTTTAGGTTCGGATGAGTAGTTTGACATCTTGAAAATAGCAATTATCTATTAGGATAAAGGTCTTACTTGAACCACGAGCTATCAAATTTGAACGATTCTTACCAGATGATATATATCATTCTTGTAAATAGGATAAGAGAATACGAGATCCAAATAAAGAGCAAGGAATCTCGAACTTTTTTATACTCCCAACTCCTCAGGGTTGGTGTTCTGCATTACCACGAAAGAAAAACCACACTTTATTTCCAGATATCAAAAGCATGGTTGATTGCGAATCAGGTCTTTTCTCTTATCAGCAGAATGCAGAATCTAGCACGATACAACATAATCCCCATATAACGACATAAAATAGGAAGCACATTATTGTTTAAAATCGACTGAAAAAAGGAAAGAATTGTGCCGCGCGATATGCTATGCAGACGGTGTTTATTCTTCCACTTTGTCCAAATCACGATTCTTGACCCATATATTCAGTCATCAATAATCTTTCTAAACATCCCCACTTCGCTGACCCACTACTGGAAAAGCTCCGGTTACTAGTTAGATTTTCAACTTTGGAAGCATTGGCTACTAAATACCAAACGCTTCGACGTGTTTACCAAATCATTTCATGGAATGCACAAACATGTAAACAAAAATAACAGGTACTTGGTTCAACACAACTTATTGCTATATACATTGTTTTCCGTTGGAGACAGACGGAGGGAGTTTACGTGGCTCAAATTTAGAGAAAAATGGTAACGAAACTAGTCAGAAATAATGTCATGCTACCTTCACAGCAATATAGACGACAAGAGCCTTAAACAACACTCGTATTCAAAAAAGCCTTCGAGTCACGCGGCAGCATGCACGGACAGGGAGCACTTTTATGCAATCAAAATTATGTATAAAATGCCTATGCTTGGCTATGCCAAGACAAATGGCTAAAAGGATCCAACTAGCCCTGTATAAGAACACAGCTAGCTTGTCTGTTTGAAAGGGGCCATGCGAACAAGCGGAACATTCGCCAAAATCTGAAAAGTTTTTCCGACTCACAAAACCAGAAAAGATCTTCAATCACATTTTATAGCATAAAAGTCTGTTACTTGATTGAAGGAAATATACATTTGTAATATACAATGAAAGTTATAGCTCTTAGGTGGCATTCAACTATTTAGTTGTAAGTTTGACATATGACGTGGTAAAGTTGAATTTTGAGAGGGCGGGTGAATCCATCTGGCCAAACGGATTCATTTTATGTCAACACATGTTATTTAGAAGGTAAACGGTTGGTGATTGCCCAATCAGGTTTAATTGTTGAGCCTCTCTCTATTGTTACTGCGCAGGGGAATTTTCCCAAGACGCCAGTTTATGGAGCCGTGCAGCGATACGGACTCTTGGAGAAGCGAAGAGTTTTTTTTCTGTTTCATTAGAAATTTAAGCTTTGTTATTCTCTACGGCCCCATTTAAATCTTGGCTTTCTTGGATTCGGTGCCCTGTATTAGCTCAAACCGTACTGCCTAATCTTCATACAGTCTGGCGCACCCGAAAGTCATGGGCACCTATAGTAACCCTAAGCTTCGATATAAGCAGAACACTCTGAACCATGTAGACAACCATGTCACGAGACCATTGACAAGTTTGTGGTAACCCTTAGCCTGAACTATTTTATCCCAGCCAAATGAAATAAATGTCTACTATTCAAATGTCTGACTGATATTGCATATTTTACCTGGTCTGCACAATCCTTCAGCCGATCAAAAGGCATTAATTTGAGTGCCGCAACCTAGAATACTGTGCTCTCAAACAAAAACGCTAACTAGACAACAGAAGAGCAAGGGAATATCTACTAATACAGTTCAATAGGAGACTTTTACGGACTATTAACCGAAGTGATGACAGCGACCCATCAAATAAGCAATCTATTTCAAAAATATGAAGGGTTTTTATTCTAATTAAAACTATCACAACTGAGTCCCCAAGAGGAAAATATAATGACGGCTTAGATCTCTCAACTTACCTTACCTTGACTGTTGTTTAAAACTTAGCTATATACCGAAAAGAATCGGCTAAACTGAATTTCTACCGGCCTTGCGTTCATTTAACTATATTCCTATTCGTTCGCGCTGAACTCTTACTGAACTTGGTACAATCTTCAAAACATGATTCGGGAACAAGATAAAAGGGAACACACTGTAAAATCAAAAACCCATACACTTCAACGACTATATACATCTACTAAGAATAATCGATTGAAAATTGACCCATTGATTCTCAATACGAACCAGATAAACTGACAAAAAATAGATGCAAAAATCATTCATGAATATAAATCACAGAAAACTTAATAGCATCGAAAGAGAAAATAGAGTTAGACACAAGCCAAAGAAGAATTAAACCCGTCTCATTGATCTTGCTCACAATAAACTAGTTAGATACCAAAATTTAAAGCTTTTTTAAAAGACATTAGAGGCCAAAGAAACCAATTTAGAGTGAGATATCATCGATCAGTGGTAAAGACTAGGTAAATCACCTTATCTTGACGAACATGGATTTCATAACCGAAATACCGTAATCACATTTCGGGATACAGTAAGCTCACCATGTGCAGTATCACCTGCTTGGAGTCAATAATGATATCCTTCTTGATAGTACTAGCAACTGATAAATCAAATGATCTATTCTGTATCTTGATATGTTTATCGTCGTCTGGTGTTTCCATCTATCTATCGCCATCTCTGCTCCCATGCATATGGTTCTATACACGCAGCGCATTCAAAAAAATCCGAGATTCGAACATACCGCCTCAAAGCCTCTGAATGAAAAAGAAATCTGTTGATTTGATGGATCTAATCTCCTCGTATGTGCGTAACTGATGTATCAAGATAAGATTATCCAAATATTTGATCAAGATTACAAGCCAACTATACACACGGATAGGCACAGATTAGCCACCCAATTTACTTTACCTTTCGGTACCTACGATAAGCTGCGCGAAGAGAATTAAGTACTGATAAGTGTTCATACTTAAGACCATTTTATATATCCGAATCTTTGCACATGACCTGATTAGTAACAACTTACTATAAAACTGCCTATTAAATCGGAGTTTCAAGGTTTCTATCTATCAGTTTGCCAACTATCTTATCAGAAACAATTCCAAAAAACACATTTATGAAATGCACATAAAGGCGATTTAGAGAAACTCAGGCCACTCTTTAATTGAAATGCCAATATCTTTGTTTTAGGGTAGAATCTCAGAAATATCCTTTAATCTCAAAGAGTTGCACACTCCAATTCCAGGACTCAGACCATTCAATATCCAGGCTTGTTAGAAGAAATCAGATAGATAAGTCTTGACTATTCAACAACCACAAATCAGCTTTCTTCTTCAAGTGGGTACGGTTTGCGTTATAGGGTCCAATATCACTAATTGGACAGTTCTTCCAAGCTCATTAACATCAGTAAGAGATTGTCTGATATAATGATAGGAGAGAGGTTTCTTAAATCGCTCTCCAACTCCAAGTAAGACAGGCACACACGCCCTTAATTCAGATTCTTTATAGCTCAAGTTTTCTAAAGCGGTAAGCCTCCAGTTTACAACTTTGGTTTGCGGTTATCAGTTACAAGAATCTAGCCAAAAATAGGCCCTAATCCTTTCATACATATATGATTAATTTCATTTATTTCGCAATGCTATTTACTATTAACAAAGAAGCAGTATTTTAAAATTCTCTGTCAATGAATGATTCAATCATACCCAGTTCAGATTCATCGTATTCCTTAACCTCAAGATCATTTCCCTTGATGAAAGTGTTAGCTTGAATAAATTGCTTTCTAGGTAATTTCTTTTCCAAGACAGTGTCTCTAAACTTCAATAGTTCTTCAGGAACTGATGTTTGCTCGATGTAGAATTCACTGCCACGAACAACATCAGCAGAACATTTGTAAACGTGTAATTTCTCCAAGAACTCACCGATTGCCTTTTGACCAACGGTGTCAATCTTTGATCTGTCGACTTTAATGGCCAAATCAGAAAAGTCATCCTTGGTATAATCCAACTTGACGAAATCATCACCTGCTTCAAGATATGTCTTCAAAATGGCAAATCTTGCCTGTGAATGAGGCTGCCCCCATTTCTTGTTAACTGGGTCATATAATTCCAAAGCTAGTAAACCTGCTCTACACATTGTCAAATAGGAAATAAAAAGAACATCATCTTGTTCTTGTTTGGTCTTGAAACCAAAAATTTCTAACAACGATCTATTGGTGAATAAGAACATGGCGACTGCTTCAGCTCTACATTCTTCAAATGAACCAGCCAATGAGCCGAATAATGAACCCCAAGTTTCACCCAACTTATAGTAGGTCTTGACAGGTTCACCATCTAACCCAAGTGGTGGGTTATTGGTATCAAAGTTGAATTCACCCTTGGCTGTTTCCATTAATAATTTACCGGTACCGTGGCCTAATAACTCATGAATACCGACTTGAACTTCAAATGCTTCAACGGAATATTTATTGTATAGATCTTGGATGTCATCAGCAATAAAAGTAACAGGGTCTTTGTTTGATCTAGAACTTAAAACGTTACCTAAGGAAACATTCTTGAACCCAATTTCAATACGAATCTTATCATAATTTGGTAAGTTGATACCGGCTGGGCAACCACTTGAAGTCATGGTTAAAACTTCTAAAGATGTGAAATCAGGGGGAGTAAAAACATCCTTTTCGTAATCTTTTGACCATGGTAGCTGTGAGATATAATCTTTAGCTCCGTTTACCAAATCAGCAAACTTAGCAGTTCTTTCTTTATTGACCATGGCAACTAAACATTCCCATTCACCACGGGTGTTGGTTGGATCTCTGTAGGTTTCAATGAAACCAACGTTAGTTTCAACAGCTGGTCCAATATCCTTAACCCAGTTGATTTGGGAATCATAGTGGGCCTTCATGGAACCAGTTTTGAAGGACTCAATGTATTTGTCTAACATGGCAGCTTGATTTTCGTTGGCAGCGTATTTCTTGGCTTTAACTAAGTTTTCAACAATCTTGGAGAATTCTTTGGAATGGTCACCAAACTTGAAAGATAAACTTGCAGGTTTACCGTTCAACTCAAAGCCAATAGACGCCGGATAGTAGTGAGTTTCATTTGTAGTGTTGGAGCTAGCAACATAAACAATGAACTCAGAATCAGATTCTTTTTCAACTCTGGTATTTTCTGGCATGATACCTTTACTGGCTAGAGCAGTGTTAACAGCTTCAGCTTCAGCTTTAGAAACTTCGTTCAAATAGTAACCACTAACATGACCTTTATCAGTCCAACCTAACAATGCATTCTTATCGTTAAGTTCATAAACTGAGTCTTTAACCAATTCAAATAATTGTAAACAGGTTTCATCGTTGACAAATTCGACTAAGGTTTCAAAATCACCCATTGAGATTCTTGGGATGAACTTGACATCACCAAACGACTTGTAATTACCTAAATTGGCCAAAAACTGAGAGGCATATTGTAGATAAAATTCAACAGCCTCTTCACCCAAGTGTTTCTTCAAATCGGAATAATCACCTTTCAGGGCCCTGTGAATAGTTAAGATCAAGTCGAAAATGTTGTCGGATTCTGGAGAAACGGATCTTAATACAACCCTGGAACCCCAATGACCAGCTTTAGTCATATAATGAGCATAAAGTTTTTCATTATGGGTTAGCTGATCAAAGTATTTTTTGGCGGTTAAGTTTGTGATTGGAGCCTTCTTGTCAGCAAGGTAATTATCAATCTTGACGGCGGCCATGGCAGAAGAAGAAGTAGAGGTTGACAGATATGAGTATAAAGTTTGCTTGGTACTGTTTTTATGAACTATAGATTTAAAAAAACTATTAGAAATTGACCTATTGAACATTAGTCTAGAGTACAAGACAATGGCCTAACAGAGGGGTTTCAGAGATAATACCACACCCAACAAAATGACCTTAGTATGGGGATAATCAAGTAGCGTATCCATATCGGCATATTCGTTCTTTGCACTTGTTTGCTCTTCTCCACAACACCTGACACCGCTTTTTTGGAGTAGCACAGCCTCATTATAGACTGATTGACCAGTTAGCATTGAAATCAGTTGAAAACCTGTTTGTCTTCTGTTTTAACATACACATGTTAATTGTTCGTTACAAAGTCATCTCCTAATTCAGCACAAGAAAACATCAATTGATAATCAAGATGACATCCTTTTATCATCTGGAGCTCTTCAAGGAAAACTTGTTGTTTGTTTTGCAACGAATCCAGTCTGAAATAATATCCTTTCCACAACTGGTGATCGACTCAAATGTTAGCTTCTTCAAAGAATCGTCCTACTTTGACATATTCAAACACCTGCTGTTTATGTATTTCTTTGTCAATTGGTTGTTCAAATGCACTGACTATATACGTGGCTACGGATTATTCAGGTCAATTGGCATGCTATTAAAGTCAATTGCTCAACAGTTCTACAAGAAATTGCTCCAACTACCCCCATTGAAGAAAAAAGTTGAAGCCGAAATTAAAGATACCGTTAAAAGTTTAGAAAACGAGCTTATAGTCAAAGCACCATTTTCTGAGTTCAACTCAATCCCTGAAAAAGGACTATCTGCCCAGGATGTTGTTGCCAAACTAGATGATTTAAACACAATCCATGCTTCTGACTGGAAAGCCGGTAGACTATCTGGTGCAGTGTACCATGGAGGTGAAGAATTGATTGACCTTCAAACCAAAGCTTTCCAAAAATACGCCGTTTCAAACCAGTTACACCCTGATTGTTTCCCTGGTGTTAGACAAATGGAAAGTGAAGTTGTTTCCATGGTGCTAAAACTATTCAATGCGCCGGAGGAAACCGGATGTGGTACCACGACTTCGGGTGGAACAGAATCCTTGTTATTGGCTTGTCTTGCTGCCAGAGAAAGGGCTAGAGCCGAAAAAGGTATTACTGAACCTGAAATCATTGCACCTGTTACAATTCATGCTGCTGTTTTTAAAGCTGCTAAATACTTTAAGATTAATTTGAAATTGGCTGATTTAAACAAAAATTACCAAGTTGATGTTAAACAAGTTAAAAGTTTGATCACAAGGAATACTTGTTTATTAGTTGGTTCAGCACCTAATTTTCCACATGGCATAGTTGATGACATTCAATCTTTGTCCGACTTGGCAGTGAAGCATGATATTCCGTTGCATGTTGATTGCTGTTTAGGTTCATTTGTTATTGCTTATTATTCAAGAACTTTCCCCAACGAGGAGCTACCTCCATTTGATTTCCGAGTTCCTGGGGTTACTTCCATTTCCTGTGATACCCACAAATATGGGTTTGCCCCAAAAGGTTCTTCCGTTATTATGTATCGTTCCAAAAGCTACAGAAACTATCAATACTACATTACAACTGAGTGGGTTGGTGGATTATATGGTTCTGCAACACTAGCTGGATCAAGACCTGGTGCTCTAACTGTCGGCGCTTGGGCTACGATGGTTTATATGGGTGATGATAAATATACCGAGCAATGCCACAACATTGTGACAACAGCTCGTCGTTTGAAACGAGCCATTATTGAAGAAATACCAGAGTTGGAAGTTATTGGGGACCCCCAACTATCGGTCATTTCATTCAAATCCACAGTCCTAAACGTTCATAAACTAGGTGATTTGTTGTCCGCAAAGGGTTGGCATTTATCCTCTTTACAAAACCCACCAGCTCTGCATTTAGCAGCCACAAGATTATCCGTTCCGGTTATTGAAGAATTGATCAAAGACTTGAAAGACGTTGTTCAAGTGTTAGTCAATAGTGAAGACTACGGGAAGGATATCAAATCTGATACTGCGCAACTATATGGTGTTGCTAATAGTTTACAAACGGGTTCTGTTGCTGACCGATTGATTGAAGCATTTTTAGATACTTTATACAAGACTGATAAAACCGAATAAATACAAGACTGATAAAACCGAATAAATGTTTTTCTTTTGCTGCTACTGTTACTGGTACACTTTACTGTTTATCAAACATAAATTTGTTTTTCTATTATTATTTTCCGTATATCTTTTATTTCTATGTACAGGGACTGTTGTCTTTCCCACTCTTTTTTACACGCCAATACCAAAATCTCCTCACGAATGAGCAAAAATGGACCAAATATATATACACAATCCGAAAGGGAAAAGTCAACAGTGTATTCGTTAATTACCGTTAAAAATATTCTCCAAAAATAAACTCATTATCTTTTACTCAAGCCATTCGTTTGCTTTCTAACAAACTTGTCACCTCGTTTCACAACCTTGAGTAACTCCTCTTTAATTCTACCATACCCTAGAGTTTCTGCCAAGCTCAACAAGCTCTTCAAATGATAATAACTCCACACAAATCTATTCTGTGAACTCAATACCATCTGATACCCGTCCATCAAGTTACCGGTCTCAACAAACACACTCAACATGGATCTGGCAAATTTGAAATCCTGTGAATCCTGAGCTTTTGGTTCAAGAGCCTGGAATTCAGCGGTTTTACGGTATTGACCCCTTTCTATCCAAACACGTTGAGCAAACTTGACGTTCTTGAAGTTTCTAGATGCATGCATCGCAGCATTGTATATACGATCATCACGAGGTATTTTGAAGTTCAATGTCTCCGCCAATTTGATAGCTGGTGGCTGTGACTTTTCAACATCTTTTTGTCCTTCCTCTATTTCAGGTTTGTCACTTATATGACCAGGCTCTTCAATTGTAGTCACTTGACCTTCACTCTTGAAGAAAGTGTACTTATCCCATATTTTTTCAAAGTCATCACTACTGCCACCACGTTTAGCATAAACAAACAAATAAGCCTCAACAACCTCTTTAGTTATCAATTTTGGGAACTTCACGAGGTGATAGTTGAAAACAGCGTCACATTCACTTAAAATAAGCTCATCGCTGACCAATTCCAAAGTCGGTAACATTGGAGGAGCTTCGCTATGGAACTTGAAATTGCACATTTCCATCGATCTAACTCTAATAGCTCTCACTCTATCATCAACCACTTCTCTGCCCTTTTGAGTCTTTGTCACATCAAATTCATAATAGGCATTAAACAAATACTTTAACGCTAACCCACTAGCGGGAGTTAGCTCGCCCTTTGTCTTTGTCAATGTATCAAACAACCCAACATACAACGCTCTAACTAAGTTCAAATCTGAGTTTTTCAACGCTAAACACATCATTGTTTCAATGACCCTTTTCCCAAATGAATAACCTTCTTCATAGTACTCTAGTATGAACTGCCAACCTTTGTCGATCAACCCGGGACGTGTCGTACAACCTTTTGCCAAAGCTAACAACGCCTGATCTTCAACCTTGATACCTTCAATAGAATCCTTTTTGTTCTTCTTCAGATATGCAGGAGACTTCATCTCTTCGTACAACGACATTCCGTGTTCGATGTTATTGTTCAAAACGTCCATTAAGATCATTGACGAGTATGTTTTACTAGATGGTGAAGTGTCCAAGGACATGAACTTCATAGTTTGGAACGTATCCAACGCTAGTTCGTATTGGTTTAACCTAACGTACAGTTGCAAGATAGATGTATAAATCTCCATTGATGGCTTCAAACCATTCTCTGTAATTAATTGTGTCATCTGTCTAATCTTCGTAATGTCTTTGTGTTTGGAGTATAAATGGATCATAATACCGTACGTTGTCAAATTTGGTTTGATCTCACCGGCAATCATATCACTATACAATTTCTCAATGATTGGTAAAGATTCTTTAACGTTGACTAAATTATACGTTGCCATTAATGTATTATAAGTACGAACGTCAGTCAACAAATCTTCCTTTGATAACATTTGATGGATTTGAGAAATAACCAAGGGACGTTGTTGTTTCGGTATGCTTTTAATCAACATGTTTGCTTCATAACTATTGACACCCGATAAACCTTCATCGGATTGATAAATGTGGTTTATCACAGGAATCCAATTTTCGTCTTGTTTGACGGCAATAAATTTCGTTGTTTCATCGTCTAGTTTCTCTAATATTGATAGTGGCAGATTAACGTGTGGTTTCACCTTTGGGAATAACGACAATGGATCGGATTCAAATGTTTTGAGCTCGTTATAGACGTTTAATGATTGTAAAGAGGTAGAATCACTCGACCCACCAATTTGTAAATTGTCAGACGACTTGCTGGTACCATCATCAATCATCAGTGCATTAAATATAGCTTCTGCATCAGCTTGGACGTCATCGTCATCATCGACAAGGTCATCCAGCTCGAGTTCTTTTTTAACCTCTTGAACAGCTGAATGGTCTTTTTTTTGCTTAATGATTTGTTCAACACTGTTTGTAAATTGTTCAAGGAACTTCAACTGATGCTTCAAGTTCCCCAACTCTTTCTGTTCTTTGATATTAATCTCTTTGAAAAACCTCTCTTGTTTTTTCTGTTCATGGAGTATTTTAACCATTTGTTTCCTATCACTGTCATTGTTGTCCTTGTTCCTACTCTTACTCTTATCTTTCAGAGCCTGCTGCTGTAGTTGTTGTGGCTTTTTCTTGCCATTTTTATTGGTCTTCAAAAACCTCGTACCAAACACAACAGTTCTTCGCTGCTCTAATTGATGTTGTGGCTGACTATGTGAAACCATTATCGTTGCTGGTCTTGTTGCGCCGAGTATCGTAGCTATGTCCACAAGTCTGCCAGTGTTCCGAAACATGGCACACGAGGAGACCCTGCTACCTCTGATCAACCTGCTGTTCATCATATTGAAGAGTATAGTATATAGTGGTGGTATCCAAATACGTCCTTAAAATGCACAAAAACAACCCCTTTTCTTTGCAACTTGGTAATTTTGATTCGTTTTAAACATGAGCTATGTAGATCTGATCCACCGGCTTTCTCCAAAACACACTTTCTCTCGTACTACACTAGAAATTCGGATTTACAATGGGTATGCAGTAACAAACTTCACAACAATACAAAGCACACTGAAAATTTTTTAAATTTTTTTAGCTCGAGGCTGTGCAAATGATGCTAACAGCAACAGCGAGCGGCGCCTATTTTTAGCTTCTTGATAGTCTGAAAGGATGGAAAGGTGACATGAATGAGTGCAAAACTGAAACGCAAGAGTGTATTATAAAGAAACACAATAAACGAATAAATAATATAAATAATATAAATAATATAAATATGTATACAACTTACATTAACAACAGGCAAAAAATGAGCAGCATAAACATAAGCGCATAGAAATATAGTGTACACAATTTGAGAAGCAAGAGAATTCTATTAATTAACAACTAGAATTTCTTGTAGTATCCATAAACTCTACCCCAGAACACCTCATCGTCATCAATTTGGATAAACTTCTCCCCGCATTTATTATTAGATTGATTAATCAACATTAACTGTAACGAATTCCAACCGAAGTGGTAGTGTAATAAAATTGTCAGAATGAAAGCATACAAGACTTTATAGTCTTGATAAACAAACAACAAATTGATCAACTTGAACAAGATTGATGAATCGAATTGGTTCAGCAACTTCAAGAAGTTATTGAATGTGATTAAGTTATAGTCATCTTTGAAGTTTATGGCCAAATACGATTCTAATATTGGATTCAAACTTGCATTCTTATTGAATTTGCTGATGAACGTTTCTGTGACAACAGAGGTATTTAGATAATGCAATGTATTTAGAGAAAGCCTAACGTTAAAGTTATTTTTCAATAACGATAGACAGATCAGTGAGTTATTAAACTGCCATTCAGTTTTGAGCATCGTACATTTCATTAAATTCGTTAACATGGTGATCATCTTTGGAGATTTGAATAAATCAGGTTGACTCGAGATAAAAGAATCAAGGTCAGGATTATAGTTTGAACTTGATAATATTGGTAACAAATCTTCTTTTAATTCTTCAAATTTGGTTTTTGAATATGGACTATAGGAACTTAAAACCTTCAAGAAAACTGCGAATCTAATGTGTGGTTCGAGATTGGAACGCCAAATCAGTTTTTTAATTTCAGCAACGTTTGATGAAGTCAGTTTAGCTTTTGTCGAAAGATAAGTTAATCTTGCATCACCAATCATTCTATCTCTTTCTCTTTGTTCTTTTTTACCATTTTCACGTTTTAATAATTTCCCTTGTAATTCCACCATTTTCTGAAATTCCTTTTCGTGTTTCAACGATTCATGTTTATTCTTTGGCGGTAGCCAAGTTGGTCTAGTTATTGTTAAGCTGTCGATCTTTTCGCTCGATATCAATCTCAAATCTTCCAATTTTTGTTCGTTATCTTTCATCATATTATAATGGGATGGAATCTTGTTGATTAATTTGGAACGCTTATTGAATTCGTCATCTAAATGGTTATGAATCGAATACTCGTAGAATTTGGTTAATTGTTGGGCCATTGGTGATAAATTCTTATAAGATGAATGCTTAGACAACGTTGGGCTTGGTAAATAATCAGCTCCACCAGTACTTTTAGATGGTTGTTTACTATTATTTGTTACAGGAGGTGGAGGTAATTTAGATGTTGGTTTTGATTGTGGAACGTATAAGCTTAGTTGTTGCCGTTGTAGCTGTTGCTGATACTGATGTTTTTCATTATGATAGCTTGCTAGATTACCAGGTAATGGACTTGGTGGAATAGCGGACTTTCTATCGTTATTATTCCAAGCTCTGCTTAAAATCTCTGAAGACTTGCTGTTTGAAGAAGAATTATTAATCAATGAAGTTGTAGAATGCATTGCCAATGGAACATTGAATACGCATGAATACTCAGTGATATCATCACCTCCATCTTCTTCTAGTTCATCATATAGTTTTTTCTTTTCAGATTTGGACAGCGATTTGGCAGTGTTTCTTCTCACTAAAGCTCTTCTATTATAGTCTTGCTGGTTTAAAGTCGAGGAACTTGAGCTGATTGTCGATTGACTTATAGATCTTTGATTGACCAAAGTTGGCATAGATTGGAAGTTATGACTGGCAATCTGTGAGATTTGATGCGGCACTTGCTGTTGTTGTGGAGTGGTGGCCACCATAGGTGGTAAAGCCATTTGTTTTGACTTCAGAGCTGATTGGAATCTTGTGAAATCGGTTGAAGATACACTACTCATAGAAGATAATCTTGAATTTGACTCCACAGTTGCTTCTGAACCATCTGAACTTTCTGATGACAACGGTCTTCTATCTGATGAACTTGTATTATTACTATTACTATTGGAAGGGCCTTGAGGGGAGGGCAAATCAACATCTGATTCGAACATTTGACTGCTTAATTTATCTGGTGACAATGGCTGCATTTGCTGTTGTTGTTGATGATGCTGTTGTTGCGAACTTGAGGTCATCGTTGATAGAGAAGAGGAAACCGAAGAAGTTCGATGAGAAATAGTGGACAAAACAGTATCACTTGGCCTTTTTGTAATTTTAATACCCAGGCCTCTGTGAGCAGCATTGGATTGACTTGGAGAGGAATGGGGAGAGGAAGTCATCTTAGAGTTTCTAAACGAGGGAGATAACAATTTCGAAGTGGTGAGCTTTGAAGGTGTTATTGGGATCTCAAGTAAGTCTTCTTCTTGTAGGCTGGGTAATGAAATATTTGATGGATCATTCGACGGTTTCATCTTGGGATCTAGTTTATGCCCGAAGATTCTGAAATGTAAATGATATAAAGGATATTAATGACAGGATTTAATAGAAAACTGACAGGAATAGAAATAGAAAAGTGTATGTAGATTAAGCACAAATATTCAATTTGAGTGGAGAGGGAACTAGAAGTAACAAACTATTATGTTGTTGTTGGATATGAAAAGCGAATGTATATAGAATAGTTGATCCAGTAATGCTTAATAAAAGATTAGAAAAGCGAATGTCAAAGTTGGTAGGATAGATGGGATAAATTAATAGAAGGTTCTCATATGATAAATGTATGGAATTGATGAAACAGTAACGGGGGTGGTTTAATTTACTGGAAAAGTGATGATTTGCAAATTGCCAACAGACGATGTTTATATGTTGAGGACCCTAAAACAACTTGCAAAAAATAACTGTATTTCAGATGATTTTGAGAAGGGTAAGGGGGGGGGTTGTATATGGATGAGATGGAAAAGTCTTGAGGATAGATAGGTTTGAACAGATCAATATGGTGCATAATATTGTATTTATGGAAAAGGAATAGAAACAGGAGCTTTAATTCTAAATAACAAGGAAGGTGATATTATGGTGGAATTCGCAATAGAAAAAGAGTTGAATGTTTTGATTTGTTTGATTGACAGGCGAGTTTCATTGGAGTGCGCGGTGGAAAAATGTTGAGCAGGCCGTGGAGGTGGGAGATGGCCTGGTGGCATTGCGTGGCATCGGAGGATCCTCGCGGGAAATGGTGGAGGAAATACAGGAAGCCCAGGGGGATAACAAAGAAGAGAAGAGAAGAGAATGTGGCTGGAGACCGATGCCGATGGATACGGTCAATACGGTTCGACTGTTCGTAGGGTCCGGGCTCGTTTGATTGATGATGTGTATCAGATCTGGTGTTTACGGGGGAGTAAAAGTGGTATATACGTTTTGATGGGTATATTTAAAAAAGTATATATGTTAAAATTTAGACCCCTTTTCAAGGAAGTTGGATTGCTGGTTTGCCCCAGTTGAAATATAAGGGAGCCAAAAGATTGGTACCAAGGAGCGGCAGTGGCAGCAAATGACAGAAATGGAGATGTTTGTTGTTGTGTATATTACCAGAGCATTTAGGGATCTATATAAATCGTCCAATGGAGACCCCACACCACCTGACTATTGGACCACCCTGTTCTAGATACAGCACATATGATTTGACTTGATCTGTGATCTTTACTAGTTCTGTAGCAAATTACCAGCATTATTCAAGGAGTTATTATTATATTGCATATGCTGTAGACATTGTATACGAACAAGCTTTTCCACCAGTAGCAATTGGGCTGTTGTCTGTCTGTCTCTTGTCATTCCACTCATTCCTCCTACGCTTTCTCTCCAGTTCTCTCCCGCCCAGCCTCCCAAGAAGAAACCAAGAGACAAACAACAACGCGGCGTTGACTGCCTCTGTGCCCTTCACCATCCTGCCAACCCCCGCCAAGATCACCCTCCCGCCCCGTGCTATTTATAGCCACCGGGTGTTGCCACATCCCCAACTTCCCACCGCCACGTTTTGCCCAGTTTTCCGCTTTCGCTTGTTGCAAACAGACATTCCAAGCAATCATCGATTTGTTTGTTGTACACACACAACATACATAGTGATTATTTATTTTACCATAGCTTCCAAATTTATCTACTCTTTCTTTGCCTGATCTTTAAACTACCTATTACCTCTTTCTACTTTTAATCCCAATCAAAGATCCCTCAAAAGATCATCACAGTATACTCAAAGTTCTCAAGGGTAAATTCCAATCCCTGACTATTAATATTACGCTCGTTATATCACACATACACACACGCTTGTTTTCATTACAGTCATTTCCTTAGTTCTTGTTGACATTATCCAACTTTAGTCTATCGCTATTGCTTACTTGCTTCTGTATATTTATTATTCCTTTTCGGTTTCAAGTTTTTCATTCATTGAATTCATAACTTTACTCATATTAACCTTAATCAAATCATGGCTGATACAGCTACAGCAGTTGGCTGTGGTGTCGGAATTCCAGCAGCTGTTTTCATCATCATGTTCTTAGTGCTTTGGTATCGACAAAAATTAAGATACAAAAAAGATCTAAGGGAAAATCCCGATGACCCGGACCTTGATGGCGATGATTTGGACCTAGAAAACATCATCCGCAGTAACGATAAGACAGTTCAACAACAACAACAACAACAAAATGATTCTTATCCAAGCAACGAAGATGATGATTCGGATTCAACCCCTCAAAACGATCAATTGTATACAGACGATATAGAAAAAGGCAATGATGGCCAAATACTGAGAAACAAAACTTACTCAATAAGGAAGCAGTCCAAAATTATGGGCTTGAAAGTTGTTCCGCCTTCTCAACTACAACACATGCAACAACAACAACGACAACAGCAGGGAAGCAGCTCTTCTGGATCAACAGCAAGCTCTTTACAAAACAACAACAAGGCTCTAGTAGAAGGTGGAACATATGAATCTCCCGGTACACCGGCTTCAAAAGCACCACGAACGCCTTCAGCTGCAAACTTACATCAAAATTATATCAATTATTACGAATCGGTTATACCTGTCTTACCCCCATCTTCGGATTTTCCTCATTCTGGCTCAAACTCTAATGGTTTAGCACCTGTTGATGGTGATCATCATTCCGTAGCTTCTCGACAAAACAGTGGTCACTATATCTTAGGAAATGGTAAGCCATCTTTACAACAAGGTAAATCACAGATGTCATTACAAGCCGAATATATCAAGCAATTGCACATGAGTGATTCTTCCTCTTTCCCTAAGACAACCCAACAAGCGAATGCTTCACCTTCTCAAATCAATTTGCTGAATAATTATATCAATGGTAGTCCAAATCCTTCAAGGACGGGATCTTCATTGAATCTATTGAATGGCAGTTCACTACCATCTCCTTCAGTGAAGGTTACCTCCGGCAAATCTCAAAATTCTCTTGGTTTATTGTCAAATAGAGGCTCAAACCATTCGTTACTAATGCTAAATGATAATGACAAATTAAAAGAGCAAGAAGCTACTACAACACCTTCCGATAAGAACACAGGTTCATTGTCACCTGCGGCTTCAAATGTGATTAATATCAGCACGCCCCCTACTTCAACAACAACTGAATTAGCTACCGATACATCAGTTGCACCTCACAGCCCAATCGTTCCTGAATTGAAACAGTCTCCGTTTGATACGCCACCAAGACAGTCCCATTACATAGTTGATACTTTTGGACTCCCCGATGATGACTACGATGAAAGTAAGAACCAAATAGATACGTCCTTATCATTTCAAACACAGCAGGGTTCGCCATTCCTAAAACAAACACCATTGCTCAATAATAGCCAAGAAAAGCAACAACGTGCACAAATACCCAACTCAGTTAAGAGACCTACATCTACTGATAACACTTCATCACGTAGTAACATGACATCGAACTCACAATACATTGATGCGACTGAGGGTGAAGCTACTGATGACAAAGTTGCAGAAAGTTTGAAATATGATGATACGGGTATGATTGAATTAGGCGAGAGAGAAAAAGACTACTATTCAAACTATAAAAGTAGTAAACAACAATGGAAAGATAGCGTTAAAGGTGTCACTGAATGAATACGATGACGTTGCATATAACATTCATAATTTCAGAACTTTTTTTGCTTTGTGTGTGCGTTTTTTTTTTGCTTGCAATATGTATTTCTTATATTGTACATCTCCTGTTTCTTTTAGGGTTATATTTTAAACCTCCTTTTCTACATTTCTGCGATACAAACAAATATATAAACTATATAACTCTACTAACCATAAACTATGTTTTTTTCATAACTAAATAAACCAAAAAAAGATTCTTTATTTTCATTAGAACGTATATGTATATGTGTATATTATCTATTTACAGAGCTTGGGATCCATCCAGAAAAAAAGCACTCACCGAATATCAGCAGCAGAAAAAAAAGTTACATAAACACACCGACTTTTAAAACACTAAATCAATAGATTGATCAGCTAACAAATCGATAGTTTCCCCACCTTCAAAGATCAACTCCCATTTCTCAATCCTGAACGCATGCATCCGGCTCTCACGATGAGCTTTCAAGCACATCAAAGCTTTACTTTTATCGCCGGAAACCCAAACTCTAACATCGATGTTACCCTTCATAGTATTCAACTCACCTTTAACCCACGGGAACAAACCTTCAAAAGTGATTTCCTTCCCGATTCTGGATCTCGCAACGTCCGACCGTCTGAGGAAATACATCGTTGCATTCATGATTGGAGATGACACTTTTTCGTAATTGAAGATACCGAATAACGAAACTGACATAATGACACAGAACAAAAGGAATGCATTACGTGAGTTCTTGGAACCAATCAACGGATCAGGAAGTTCTTCGTTGACCGTCATTGGAGTCGTCAGGATTCTCTTACCTGTTTTAGGATCGGTTGTCACTTTGGAAATAGGGTGGTATTCATCAGAACGCATTAATAATTGAGATGTCGTGGATAATGGACGAAGGGTACCTGCAGTTGATAACATGGTTGGGCGGTATAACGCTAGGATTGATGGTCTTAGTTGATTAATGGGCCTTATTTGGCCAAGTATTCTTCTTGCCAGCATTTTATAATATTTAAAAGTAGTTTCTGAATACAGATTATAACGGTTTAAATGATGGTTTTGTATGATTTTAAAACTGATCAATACAAACAGGAGATCTGCTTCATTACACAAAGGATATGGGCTGGTTGACCTCAATCAAACCAACTAAACAAAATTTAAAGGGCGTGTGCGCAACAGAAATACGAAATGGAGGTTTTCGGTGTGCGGTGTTAGGTGTGGAGGTTTCCAGATAAAGTTGAGCCCATTCGGCCTGATTTGCTCTGTTCTTCAAAAGGGCTTTACTGGTGACGATGTGGTATGATTGATCCATCTATTGGTTATATATACTACCGCTGATACTTTCCATTTATACATACCGTCAAATGTCAAACGTCTCGGGTACTGCAATATACAGGAAAAGGGCCGGAACAATCACAGTTTTTGAAGATGAGCAACCCCCGAAACTCTCTTGGAAATGTATAGATTCTTCAGTTGCCAACCCATTGATTGAGGTCCAACTTGATAAAATTGCTACATTACAAGCAACACCTGCTACATCCGAGAAAATGATGCTGAGGATTGGATTGTCATCTTCTTCAGAGAATGAAGCTGCAAGCACCGAGGAGAACAAAGAAAAACCCAAAAATGACCTTACTTTTGCATTCAACAACCGAGTCACCATGGATGAAATAAAAAGTGTACTACAACAAGTGATTGCAAGAAAGAGATCCTCAAACAATGCAGCTCTACCTGGTGATACCAATGGGAAACCGAATACTGGATCACCAGTGCCTTTGCCAATGTCCGAAAATGTTGAAAATGACGAATTTTTGGCAAGTTTGTTGGATTCTGGGAAATTATTGAAAAATTTAACTTTACAACAAAGACTATTGAGGGATAGTCCGAACTTGATGAAGACTTTCACGGAGGCAGTTATTAAATCTGGTTTGGAACCTGATGAGTTTTGGTCAACTAGAGTTCACTTATTAAGATCGTATGCTATCCAAAACAACCAAAAAAGAGGTCCTTATAATGTCTTGAGTACTATCAAGCCGGTGGCTTCGAGTGAAAATCAAGTTAATGTTTCTGTGACTAGAGAAAAGATCCATGAGATTTTTCAACAGTATCCAATTGTGAGGAAAGCTTACGACGATAACGTTCCTAAAATTAATGAAGGGGAGTTTTGGTCAAGATTTTTTTCTTCGAAATTATTTAGAAAATTAAGGGGTGAAAAAGTTAATCTTTATGATAGAGGTGATATCACACTAGATAAATATCTATACTTTGATCCAGACTATGATGGGGAGGAAGAAGATGAGGACATTGATAAACTATTAGAAGAAAAAATTGATCACAAATCATCAAAAGAAAAGGAAGCCGCTAGTAAAGGCGGCAAGAAACTGAGTAAGAAAAGACAATTACAACAAGAAAAGAAACAACAACAATTACAAAACGAAAAGAATTTGACGTCAGCAAAGAAGAAAGTGAAATTGTTCAACGACGATGATCAAGAAGTTTCCAAATGTATCGATATACGAGGAAACGAAGAAGATGACCCAGAGAAGCTGGGAAACACCCCAGATTTAACAATGAAGGCCAACCAAAACCCTGACTTCGTTAACGTTATGAGAACAATGAATAGATTGAGTAGACGAATGATGTCTAACATTAAAGACGCTGACAATAAAGGTGATCTAGATCATGAATTTGAAGAAGAGTTGGACATTAAAGATTTAGAAAACAAAGAACGTGTTGAATATAATGAATTGAAGTACACTCAACGGTCTAACGTTTCCACAAACATCATTCCATCTGAATTATTAGAACAGGCAAATAATCAGTCACCTTTGAATCCAACGCTTAATGAATACGATGCATTCATTAAAAGTTTTAAAAATCAATTCGATCCTGAACATCCATTAGAGTTGACATCCGTATATGTTGAGAACAAAAAACCGATATATGAGACGTATAAAGAGATTTCAGCAATAGTGAAGAAGAACATCAAACAGTCGAATCAATCGTGGAACTCCAAAAACTTGGATTCCGGTTTTGAAAAACAGGATGCTGAAGTTGAATTATCGACTGATAAGTTGAATAATTTGAGATTAACACATTCGACATCGATTGAATTCTTGAGACATTTTTGGTTGCATTTTAATTCTATTTCAAGTTCATCCATGCAATCAAATCCGAATTTCAAAGCTGAGTTGATTCAGTTACGGAAACTGTACTTTAGTGTCAGTAAGTGTTTGGAAAGAGTGAGTGCCAATTTAAAAGAAATGGAATCTAAAGATAAAGCGACAGGCGATACACTGCTGGCTCCATTGGTGGATTCTTTGAAAAGTGCATTGAGTAATTACGAGGCTGTTATGGTGGAGTCCAAATAGTGGATGTTTCAACTAATCTCTAATTTTATTTTTATATATTATGGACGTTTTATATAGATTATGGGTGTTTATAAAGCTATCTTTTTTTTGACCGTCTTTATGAAATGCCATTCATTTCCTTAAATCTATCCCAAGCTTGGTTCAACGTAATGAACACACCATTAGCGATAAGTTTTCTTTCCGTACTGGATTCACCAGAAATCTTATCAGGATGAGTTTTGGCGACGGCTTTCATGTAGGTGATCTTGACCTTTTTATCTAAAACTAAGTCTGTCAATCCGACCGGTTTCCACTGTAATTCCGGCCATAGGATTAAATGTAAAGAAGATAGCAACGCTCTAAGGTTATCCTCTTTACCTTGTTTCCATTGGTTTAATTGACTTTCGATTGAATCGTGTAATTGGAACTTTTCAATCTCCAAAGATTCAGCCTTCTGGTTTTGTTCCTTGACTCTATTCACAGCCTCATTACTAGATGCTGACTGTGAAGCTGTTGGTCTTGGCTTCGATGGTGGCTTCGCCGCCTTTGGTTTTGGCTTTGGCTTAGGCTGTAGCATACCGTTACATCTTCTCTTGCCATCCATGATCGGCTTGGAAGATGATCCGTTTTCTATTAATGAGTTGTAACACGTTAATGAATCTTGGAATCTTTCCAAGTGTTCAAGAGCTTCAGCTTTTTTGGAAAGTAATTTAACCCAGAATGACTTAACAGACTTCTCATCTTCGATAATAACGTTGTTCAAATCAGATATCGTGGTTGAAATAGTTGACGAAATCAACTTCAGACCTTCGTTTGCATTCTCTAACTGCTGTTTAGGGTTGCCCAATTTCGAATAAACGATCGATAGGTTAGAATAGGCAATGATTTTGAAATAATGCTGGGCTGGCAATGCATTCAATGAACTTTCATAAAATTCAAGCGCCATCGAGAAATCACCATTCTTGAAAAATTCAGAAGCTTTGGCCCTGCTACTTTTGAAATCCTTAAGTTGCTGATCACTGATCGGAATATTAGGTAGTGAAATGGTAGGTTTCGGTGAAGATGCTGGTCTTGGTGAGTTGTTACCACGTCTTCTTGATGCTGATGCGTATATTGGTTCGTCATCGACGTTAGATGAACGCAACTTGTCTAATCTTGATTGTTGAGATGAGGTATTTGATGATGATCTTGAAACAGGCGCAGAGTTTAGAATGTGAAATAAGGCTTCGTCTGCTGGCTTGGAAACGACAGGAGCAGCAATTTTAACATCGTTTACATTTGAGGCTGAACTTCTGGCAGGTCTAGATTCTGGTCTTCTTGAAACAGGCTCATCAAATACAGATGATTTAGGTGTTTCGGATCTTCTTCTCGGTGCCGGATCATCAAATAAGGACGACTGTCTCTGCTTTTCAGCTTGTTCTCTTCTTTCCTTCTCTCGAGCCTGTAATTGTAATTTCTGTTCCCTTTCCTTTTCTCTCTTTAATTGTCTATCCTTTTCTCTTTGTCTCTCTATTAGTGCCCTCATCGCTTCAGGATCCATTTCCTCTTCGTCATCCTCTTCTCCAGGTAACCTAATCGAATTGGCTTTGTATTTCGTTTGATTCTTCATCCATAGTGGTTGATTGTTGTTTTTCTCAAATTGTTGCTGCTTATACATCTCAAGACCTTGTTGTAACTTCTTTCTACCGGATTGGAATAAGAATGAGGCCTTTAGCCTAAATTCGTTAGATAATTCATTAACAATGGATCCTATGTCATCTTGATGTTGCGATGTTTGCCTTCTAGGTGCTTCTGGAGGTGAGTCTTCTCTTTGAGGTTTTGTCTTTGAATGTGCAGCATCCATCAAGTAAGAGATTGCACCGTTCAAATCACAACCGGATTGAGTACTGTCCAATGCGTCGTTAGCAGTGTCTATTGAGAAGCCCATATCCACTAATTCGGCCAACACTTCATCTCTTTTATTAGTTTCCATTTGTTTCTGTTGTTGAGGTGCAGGAGAAGGAGGGGCAGATGATGGTTGCTGAATTGGTGGTGTATTCCCTAGAAAGTTGTCACCGTCGAATAAACCATTTGATTGCTGTTGAGGAGTTTGTGATAGGGGTGGAGTTGGGCTGTTGATTTTCGGTGAAGGAGAGCCAAAGAAGTCCTCCAGGAGATCAATCGAATTGCTTTGAATTGATGGAACGGTTGCTGGCCTATGCTGTTGAGGCGGTTGCTTGAAGACGTCAAACATTTGTTCAAAGTCATTAGCAGGCTTTGAGGTACCATTGGAAGTATTACTTTGTTTAGAACTGGATATCTTATCTAAAATGTCCAGATCTGAAGTCCATGCTGAGTTATCGGTTCCATTGTTTAACGATTGGGAGGAATGATTCAATCTTTCAGTTAGAGTTAAATGGGAATCTGTCCTCTTCTTTGGCGTTCCAGATTCTGCAATTAGGAGGTCGGCAAACAGGTCCTTTGACATTTTGTAATTAAGAGACTACGTGCTTGGTCAATGAAACACTCTGGATACCTATAAGGGCCCTTATGCTATCCTAGAATTGATATTGATGCATGTATGGTGAATGGAGTAAATGAAGAAGTATCCAGTAGTGCTCAAATGAAATAATATCGACTGATGGGCGCAATTCTGTACGGAATTGCTACTTGGTACAGAAAGTGGCAGATACAGTGGCACAGTACTTTGAACATATGGCGCATGAGGCTCTACCCGTGGCTGTGCATTTCATAAGCGAGAAAAAAAAATTGGAAAATTGAAAATTTTTTTAGGTGCACGGGACTTTAAAGCTGAAAATGTTAACTGGATGAAGAAAGGTCTGCTTTCTCTCTTTCTTGTGTACGACCCAGGTAAATACAGAAACATCACATCAAATATATCACTATGCATTTAATGTACACATTAGGCCCAGACGGCAAGAGAGTCTACACTTTACAAAAGACCACTGAAACGGGTGAAATCACTAAGTCTGCTCACCCTGCTAGATTCTCTCCAGATGACAAGTACTCAAGACAAAGAGTCACTTTAAAGAAGAGATACGGTTTATTACCAACCCAAAACTAAGTCATTCAATGTTTCATTATAGAGCCTTTTATTTGTTGTCGTTATCGAGAGGGGAAGTTGATATTGGGAAAGTAATACCATACCGTGAGCGCATTATCATCCATTGTCACCAATCACACAACCATTTCAATGTTTGATATGCAGAACCATTTATCAGTTGAAGGACATTTCAATGGCAGAAAAAGAATGTGGATATTTTAAAATGACTTGTGACTTTTTTATTTTGTTGGCTTTTTATTTATACGGGATTTCTATAAGAATCTGTGAGTTTACTGATGATCATCTTAAAAACTTTCTTTTTGGGAAGCTTAGCTGGGCTCATATGATTATTACTAGTTATTTCCTTCGTTTTAATCACTGATGTATAATATCAATATGTTTTTATTCGTTTAATCTGGAAAAGTTATGGTGTACTTACGTGTTTTCACGTTGTGAATGTAAACGTGGACTTTAATTGGAAAGCCTTTGGATATCGCAATCTTCAAACCTTTTGTAAATGAAACAGCATCCATGAACTCCCAATAGTATCATAGTTTGAAAGCATCGCTGTTACGTTACTTAACTAAAATACGTAAAACTGAAATAAATTTTCATTAAAAAATATACAACAAAATACTATGATACAATAATGTAGTGGGGACAAATTAGTCTCATTTCCAGTACTAAGCGGACATCACAAAGAATGAACCAAGCTAGGATAAATTAAGCTAAAAACACTTTTCTTCAATAGGCCATGAGTCTATTCTTTTATAGGATCATCTAACTTATTCGTTTTGATCAAATGAAACTCCGCATTCTTGGTGTAGGTGTCCCACAATTTACCAACCAAAACCGTTTTCTCGTTGGATTTCTCAATGTCAGCAAGTTGTTCGTTAATTTTGGAAATGTTACCGTTTAATTGTGTCTGAGTAGGATAATTTTGTTGTCAGTATCTATAAGTTTTTTACAGAAAATGAAACCTTTGAAGCAGGCTGTTATACATACCAAGTTTTTGATGATTCTTTCAAATAAGGCATCCTGGGTTTTCTCATCAGGGTTTTCCATTGGTTCTACGTTACTCATTCTGTTTATTCTTGTCTATGTTTGTTGATAGACCAACTAAAAGTCTATAGATTGAAACAAAGAAAGCAACTTGGTAAACAAACGAGTTGAATTGCCAAATCGAGATTCAGATTTACTCGAACAAGGTTGGCGTTCGTGGCGCAACCAGTGCCACACTTCGGTAAAACAGAAAGAACACACCAGCCACATGGCCCTTCTCTTTCCATTCTGTTGTGTACTTGTACGTTGTGGGATGGTGTATGGTTGCTGCCGTTGTTAAATATAGGAAGTGAGTTGTACATAAACAAGACACAAATAATAGTGGCACTGACCGATATTCACTGGTATTGGCCAATATCCATATGGGTATAAAGCACAGTTCTGTCAAGGTGGAAGTCTGATTATGTCATATCTCTTCTTATCTCCTTATCTTTCAAGTGCGTGGGGACCGATTGGACCACCACCACGTTCGGCCTCTGGTGTTTAAAACGAATCTTTAAAAAAACTTTTTTAGCTTCAGCTTACTTATATGTGTTTTACAGTAGTGCTTATACGCCCCAGTAGCTTCACTGTGTACCGCCAACATCACATTGAGTTCCTATAGGTGAGCAGCCCAGCCACGATTTCGGCAACTCATCAGTCCATTTCAAAGGAAAGTTTTTGAACTGATTTTGGAGCTCCAATCCATTATTCTAATCCAGGAAAATTACAGAGAGCGCCACTTGTGATTCAATTCTGTTCATTTTTATCTGTACCAAAGATTTCATCCCATCTTTCATCTTCGTGAAAGAAAGTAAAATAACCGTTAATTAAAAGATTATACACTTAGACTTGCACACTTTATGGTCTCACATATACACCATTCAGTTATGACGGGCACCAAAAAGAGATCTTTCATGGAGTTGACAGGTTCCGATACCTCGCCTGAAGATGACCTTCAATCCTCATCTTCAACAACAACAAACGCTCCAACCACAGCTGCAAGTTCAACGCCAGGATCCAAAAAAGGTAAAGGAGCTTCATCTTCAATTATAGGAATATCGAGATCCATATCTGCATGTAAGCGTTGTCGACAAAAGAAGATTAAATGTACACATGATTTCCCAAAGTGTGTTGGCTGTGTCAAGGCGAACGTTGAGTGTGTCTCTGTTGACCCAGCAACAGGTAGAGAAATATCAAGATCGTACATTGTTCATTTGGAAAGTAAAGTTGAACAACTGGAACGAAAATTAAAGGGTTTTGGTTCTGATCCAAACAATTTTGTCCAAGAAGAAGAAGAAGAAGAAGAAGAAGAAGTTGATGATTATAATACTACAACCATGAATGATTCAATGCAAATGAACTCAAGATCATCATCTACAAATCATGGGATAAATTATGATGTTCCTGTAATAACACCAAATACAGTAATGACCGGATCTCCTGCTTCAATTTCAAATCAAACTTCGTCTAGATTACCTGCAATAGTGCTACCAGATGATGCTCCAACACCTAGCTTAATGACAAGAGTCAGTTCATCAACAGCAGATTCAGGAACAAAAGCCCCTTCTTCATTTTTTGGTGCTTCCTCAGGTATATCATTTGCAAAGTTGATGTTTACAGCTGTTAACTTCAAGGGCTCAGAAGCCAATTCACATACAACAACCCCAACACCAAATTCAGCAGCAGCAACTCCAGCGCAACATAGACGATCCATAGTTGATGCTTCTGTACTAAAAAAAACAGCCGAAAACTCATCAAGTGCATTGTTACCACCCAAACAACAGGCTTTGAACTTACTGAGTGTATATTTTGCCCAGTCAAATTCCCAATTACCAATTTTCCATAGAGAAGAATTTTTGAAACGGTATTTTGAACCGATCTACGGTGATGTGCCACCAGATTGTTCATTCGCATCCACTTATACGAGTATTAACCGTAATGGTTTAGGTAAAATCAAAGAAGAAGATACTTGGTACTATCAGTACACTAAAATTCTCGACGAGGCACTTGAAAAGAACAATGATTTCGACCCAATCAAAGTTTCTTCATCAATTGATGTTCCCATTGAATATCAAATTCCATTATACTTTATGAACATGGTGTTTTCTATTTCTTCAACAGTGACCCATTTACAGTATTCTGGACATATATCGGATAATTTCAAAAATGCTGGTATGATGTATATCGATACCGTTTACAGTTCATCCGACAGGCTAGAATCTTTGCAAAGTATGCTAGTGTTAACATTGTACTCTTTGATGAGACCTGCTGTTCCAGGTGTTTGGTACATATTGGGATCATCATTAAGACTTTGTGTGGATTTAGGCTTACATTCGGAGACGTCAACATCTGGATACGATGCTTTCACGGTAGATTTGAGAAGAAGATTGTTCTGGTGTTGCTATTCATTAGATCGCCAAGTTTGTGTGTACCTTGGTAGACCATTTGGTATACCTGAAGAAAGTTGCCATGTTCCCTTCCCAAGCGATTTGGATGATGCGTTAATCACTAGAGAGGAGCTTTCGATGACTGATTATTCAACTAGAACTAGTGGAATGCCCACCTATAAGGTTGTCTCACTGGCAATGTTTAAGATTAGAAAACTACAAGCGGAGGTTCAAAGTATGCTTTACGATAAAAAAGAAGTTCCTAGAAAATTTAACAATTTGAATGATTGGTACATAAACATTAGTGAGCGGTTAGAAATCTGGAAGGCAAGCGCTCCAAAAACACAAAGAAAGATGAATTGTGATTTTAATTTTGAATTCTTCAATTTGAATTATAACCATACAAAAATCATCTTAAATGGTTTGAGCCCAAATAATCTAACGTTGTCGTTGGAAAATTATAGAAACGTTGCCGCTGCTTCAAAAGGCATCATATATTCCTACTATGAATTGTATCAGTTCAAATTCTTGAACTATACTTGGGCTGCCACGCATAATTTGTTTATGGCTGGCTCTTCATACTTGTATTCCATTTTCAATTCTAACGAAGTGAGGCAGAAGACCACTTTAAAAGAAGTTCAAACCGTTGCTTTGTATTGCAATGCAATTTTAACGTCTTTGGTTGATAAATGTGAGGCTGCCCACTTATGTAAGGACATTTTTGAAATATTGGTTGCTGCTGTTATTAAAATCAAATACACTGATAATATTGTCAATTCCATAGACTTCAGTAAGGCTAACATTATCCCAACTCCTGATTCCATTGCAAAGAGCCAACCAGGTAGACATTTACCAGAATCTTTGAAGCACTTGGTTAGTAGTTTACCTGATTCATTGCAAGAACACGAAAAGGCAAAACAACAGCAACCGCAACAACAGCCACAGGAACACAGATTTATCACTCCTACGATGCCTGCATCTGCTTCCCCAATATCTACAGGAACCTCTTTGATGATTTCAGAACCTGCCCAAATAAAACAAGAATCTCCTGCGTCTAGCTCTATGATGGCCGACTCAGAAGATGCTGATACAGATATGTTCCCATTCGAATGGTCTACGAACGAATCGGACTTGACAAGATTCTTCCAAGAATTAAACCGTTCAGATTCTCCAGTTTCTTCTGTGAAGTCATCATCTGATGGATACTCACCAGTCCAATTACAACAACCAAACATATCTCCAGAATTAAAGTACCAGCAACCAACTGGAATGATTCAAGGTGGCCACATGACAACAATCAACTCAAATTATGGTGGTGACGAATATACAAATAACAGCCATAGCAATGGATACCGCTCTATCAACCAACAATATACATTACCACCACCAAGCCAAATCCCAAATGTCACAACAGGAGCCATATACCACCAGCAACTACAGCAACCGCAATTCCACAGTTCGATACCTTCACATATAGTACCGACTCCCCAATTGCAACAACAACAGCAGGTCCAATCATACAACCAATATGGATATGGTAGTATGTCTCAAGGTATGAATGCCAGTAATGGTAGTTTGAGATCCAATTCGACAGATAAGAAGATGTCTAAAGAGGGACAAAAGATTTATAAGATGATTTATCAAGTTCCTTCAGAAAGTATATGGGATCAGTTCTTTGCCACGCATGTTGGCGCTAATGATATTTAGTGTTACTCTGTCTTATCTGTTATGTCAATATAAAAAAGCTTGATTTTTATTTTTACGATCTCCTTTCTCTCTTATCATGATTTCCTCTCGTTTAATGCTTCCACTTGAGTGCCCACGGAACTTTAAATTTTATGAAGAAAGATGAACACTATGTTTGAATGATGCCCATTTGGTTTTTTGGTACATCGGGAACATCCAAAGCAGTATTATAAATGCCTATCTGCCCTCTCTTTTCTACCTGTCTATCCTTTATTCAAAGTGCCAAATTATAAATAACTTCAATACGTTACTCACTAACATACTTACATTTAAATATACAACGAATATATATATCATACTTTCTCATACGCTAGTAATTCATCCAACCTGCTAATAACCGTACCTGGTTCGCTAACTTCGTACAAATCAATAGCGGTTAAGCTTTCATCTGTTCCAGATCCATAGTAAAGAACCTCTACATTCACCACAGTACCTTGATGGAGTAGCGTCGTTGAGAAGTTCATTGTGGGTAGTATTCCATTTATATTTACGGATATCGTTTTCGTATATGCCAACGGAGGTGTCGTATTTATTGTTTCTTGAGATACCAGATTTCCTGAAACAGTAGAACTTGTTGACGCGTGGTTCTTGATTTCGGCGCTTGTAGCAGTAGGTCCCGCAACGTCTTTTGATTTTGATTTTAAGTCGTTCTTGGGTTTGGATGAATGTGATAACGACAACTTTTTCGCAGATCTTTTTCTTTTAAGCTTTGACAGTGCTGGTTGTGGAACCAAGTTCATTAGTGTCAAATGCCCTGTTGTTTGATCGTAGTCATCTATTTGAGAAATGATTCTCAGTTCGATTGGGTCTGATTGCGTTGCCCTTATCGTTTGAATCGTTGATAGATCAATTATTAATTTGCCCATAACTCTATACTTATATTTCTTGCCTACTTTTAAGATGATACAGCCCCGTCCACCTACGAATGAGCCCAATCTGTAACAGTTAAAGGCCATATATATACCAGCACGAAGGTTTAGAAAAGCACAGACACTGAAAACAAAACAAAACAAAACAAAAGAATTGTTAAGCACAGCCTTCAAATAGTTTTTAAAGCGCCCAAAATTTTTCAGTTAATCACCAGTATTAAGTATTAACTGATATATGAATTGTTTGTTGGTTGTATTGAACAACTGAATAGGGGTATTAGGATACCAAGAGAATTAGAGATTGAAAATGGCAAGCCGTGCATTGATAAGGAAGTACTCTACAAAGTTTCAGGTTGGCGATTTAGTTGCCATTCAACCGTTAAAACAAAATTCATCCTCTAAGATTTATCTAACAAAATTGACCCCAGACCACAGCTTTAGTGTTAACACAGGAGCTTTCAAGCATAATGATATAATCGACACTCATTCAAGATCTGTGATATATACACATAAGACAGTCAACAAAGATGTCCAATACATTGTCAGCAAGCCGACCACAGAAGAATACGTGAACCTGATCAAAAGAGATGCGCAACCTATTTACCCAATGGACGCTGCAGCTATTGTCAATTTAGCTGATTTACATATAGACTATCCTATATTGGCAGATGGTGAAGCAAAATTGAAGTTAGAACCGTTGCAGTTTTTAGAAGCCGGTACTGGACATGGTTCTTTGTCTTTACAAATTGCCAAAGCTTTACATCCTGCAAATTGTTATGCCAGGGGTGGTGATTTGAGTATGAGAGGAGCTGTTCTACATTCAATTGATTGTAATCCAAAACATTCAAAGACAGGCTCGAAGACAGTGAAGGAGTTCGGTAATGGTATTTATGCTAATAATGTCGAATTCCACCTATCTGACTCTCCCACTAAATGGTTAACTGAGCAGGCTGATGATTGGATCGAACTCAGTAAACCACCTGTTGAAAACCTTGGATTTGAGGATGAAAAAGCATTTTTGAGCGGTGTTTTCCTGGATATGGGTGGGTTTGAAAGTCAACTAAGTGGATGTGCTAAGAAGTTGAAATTGGGTTCTCCTCTAGTTGTCTTCTGTCCTAGTGTGACCCAAGTCATGGAAGCCTTGAAATCCGTTGATGAGGATCCATCTATGAATTTACAATTCGTTAAAACAGTTCAATTATTAGACGGTGCCGGTGGGGGCTTGAAAGAATGGGATACTAGAAAGGCTACTATTAGAGCTACTGGAGAGCCAGGTTGGGTCTGTAGACCTAAGGTTGGTATTAGAGTTTGTGGTGGAGGCTTTGTGACTATCTTTAGAAAAGGGCCTACCAAGATGACTGAAGTTATCAGTAAAGAGTATGTTGAAGGTGAAGCGCAAGCAAAGAAGGAAAAGAGGGCTTCTATCAAGGCGGCCAAGGAAGCGAAAAGATGGTGGCAATTTTGGTGAATACTTGTATTTTATTATGAGATGTACGATTAACTGTATATATAAATTTAAACTTAATTTTTGGTGTATTAAATGAATCTTTTCTATGTAAATATCGGTAAATATTAAACTATTCGGTTTTTCAAGGTAACCTACAAAAATAACAACAAAAAGAAAAATATCAGTAGCAGAAAATGCTATACATATCGGAGCTAGTACAAAACAAACAAAAAGAAAAAAGAAAATTAGAAACTCAAGCTGAAAGGATAAGATTAATACAGAAATATAATAATAAAAATCAAGATAAGTAAAAAGGGGAGTAAATTATAAATAGTGACGAACAGGATAAAGAAAGAAGATCACTCAAGGATCAAACGTGAAGGGGGGTGAGGATCGATGCAATGCAGTAGTTATATTAACAAGTTAGTGTTTCATTTTTGTTTTTTTTCATTATTATTGTATTTAAAACTTCACCTTGCTCTTTCTTGTCTTTGTTCTCAACATAATCTTTTGCTTTTGTAGTTCTTCTTCTTCAGATTCTTCTTCAGATAGATCCATATCTTCAACGTCTTCTTCACCAGAAACATCCATTTCTTCGTTTTCTTCAGCAGCCTTAGCAGCCTTAGCAGCTGCCTTTTCGGCAGCAACCCTTAATTCGACGTCTCTCATTCTCAATAATTCAGGATTAGTTTCAACAAGCTTCTTGTCCAATGCCAATTGTCTTTCTTTGTTGCCCCTCATTCTATTCTTGTAGAAGGCTCTTTCTCTCTTTTGTCTAATTTCTTCGATTCTGCTCATTGCCTTCAGTGTAGTGGCAACAAGATCTCTGTTATATCTAACAGGAACGTTTCTTCTTTGTGCGAAAGTTAAAGTAGAATCAACTGCCAATTCCTTACCGGCGGCTTTTCTGAAAGCTTTTGTCCATCTTAATTTTCTTGGGTTACGTCTTTGCTTGAATGATTTGTGACACTTTGAACGGCAGAATCTAAATTCTTTAGCATCATTTCTAACAAACATCATACCGTGACCAGGGTACACCGGAGAGGAACAGAAATGGCAGGCATAAACTCTCATTATGATTTATTTTTTATAACTGTAGTGGTAGTTCAAGTGTGATGTGAAGAGATATAACTATTGGTGTGGTGGTTCTAACTTCTAGGAATCTAAAAAAGTAAGTAATAGTTCTGTGGTGATTTAATAATGAGGCTGTAATATACAAAAAAGGTGGAATGTACAGGATAACTTAAAGATTGAAGAGATTAAAGCATACTGTTAATATCCTATTCAACTGTATAGATTGTATCTGATTTAATCTCTACTACAAAAAATTTTCCTAAATTTTTTATAAAAATTATTTTTCTTATTAGTCAACACACGACTATATACTCCCTTAGAAAATGGGAGAGTTAAAATAAATAACATGTGATTATATATCACGTGATTGCTTATTCAAAAATCGTTTTTTTTTTGTTTTTGTTTTACACACAACCCGTAAACTTTCCGCTAAACAAAAGAATTTTTTCAATCTTTTGTGTAACTTAATGACGGCGCTTGTTGCTGAATCAGCAGTATATGGTTCAAAGTGTCATATATCAAGAACCCTTAAGATCAGTAGTTGTCTTGTCAACTTGAATACTTTCAACATAGCATTATTCAAGTTTATATATATAACTAGACGTAATTACACCAAGTACAAAAATGTCCAACATACAGAACATTAACATCCCAACTTTGCCAGTGCCTGGTGAAGAAAACTCTTCAAGCCAATCCGAATCCCTCTACATACAACCACAACAACAACAGTATCAATCACAGCCTCAAGCTCCACAAGTGAGTACGATGGAAAAGTACTTCAACCAAGCTTCTGACTACATGTCTGAACATCCAGGTATGACTGCTGTTAGTACTTTTGTTGGTTTGTACGTCGCTGCTGGTATCTACCAAAAATTAAAGCCAGGTGCTGGTGGCACAAAGTTTTTCAAAGGTGGTTTTGATTCAAAAATGAATGCCAAGGAGGCATTGAAGATTTTAGAATTGAAGGAATCTACCCTGTCCAAGGCTAAATTAAAGGAAAACCACAGAAGAATCATGTTACTAAACCACCCTGATAAAGGTGGTTCTCCATTCCTAGCTACTAAGATTAACGAAGCTAAAGATTTCCTAGAAAAGAGAGGTATCAAGAAATAGATTCGCTAAGTGTCGCTAGTTTGACGTTATCTCGGTTATGTATTTTACTCATATTTTATTTTATTATGTAGAAGCAAACGAATATACCTGTATATAATTGATCATTTCATCTAATTTATAACTGTAAACTGTATTTCCATCACCAAACTTTCCAAAATGGTTTTATGTTCTTGTTTTCATCTACCACGGTACTTGTTTTAACATCTTCTTTCAATGAATTTAATTCTCGTTGTCTATTAGCCAGATCAATAGCCTTCATTAAACCTTCTTCTTCTTTTTGTCTCACATGCTCAGCATAAACAACATGTTTAATACCAAATCTATCTTTGATAAACTCATTGTTTGTTTCTGGTGCTCCAATTACATTGTCTTCAGCAGCCTTTTCGTACATTATTGAAGGAAGTGGTTTTTGAGGTATGATCTTGTTCTTATCATAATAGTATAAATCGGTGTAATCCTCAGTGTTCAACCCACCCAACACAAACTCTTTCAACCGTAATTGAAATCTGCGGAATGGAGCAAGGACGTTATCATAATCATTCCACTTGTAGAAAAATATTCCAAATATACAGATCGACCAAATGGCGCCTTTTCCAACGATGTTGGCTCCTTTATCAAATCGACTCAACTCATTCACCCTTCTTAACACCTTATATCTCCCAGGGTATAGCTCGCTAGGTGGTCTAGGGAAGTATTGCAATTTTTTCATGTCAATACGTATTTTCGAATAATCAGACACATCCTGTGCCAACTTACCACTGTTTTTCTTGACTGATGGTGGGTTAAATTCAGATGGATAACCCTTTGATGGTCTTGTTTCGGAGGCATCATAAGGGTTATATGGTGCTTTTGGTGGGACCCAGCTTGGAGGATTTGGCCTTCTTTCTAGTGAGTTGTAGTCTTCAGTCATTTTATGTAGTTATTGTTTGTATATCATATATATATAGGATTGTTCAGTCTCGCTTTGATAAGAGGTGTACTATATTGATCGGTGCAGAAATAGCGATAGGGAGGAGTCTAACCCTACCCCACCTCAAAATGCTCTACGAAGATGAGGTCGATTTCTTTCAAATTGAGTCTATCGACTCTCTGTTTTATGTTTGTCTTTCTTCAAGAAGTGCTTCTTAAACACATCTGATCTACATTTCTATGGTCTACTCAATACTTATTTATCCTGATTTGTCACTTCAAATGACCAGCTTCAAAGGCCAATTAAACCCAATAATACTAAAATTCAATTTTTATCGGAATGGGTGCACTAGAAAAACTTCAACAAGGACTCAAGTTCTTTTCTTTAGAGACGTTGGACTCAAGATTATCCCCGCCAATTAACCCAAAGAAGAAGCAGACTGTTGTTCAATCAGCACGTGAATCAAGATGGTCAACTTTAGAATTCAAATTTTATTTACTTGTTTTTGCCGTTGTCGTTCCATTGATGTACAAAGCTGCCATGGATGCAAGTAATGAAACCAATCCAAATTACTACAGATACGAAGGAATTTTATCAGATGGTTGGATGTTTGGTCGTAAAGTTGATAATAGTGATCAACAATATAGGTTCTTCAGAGACAATTTCCCGATGCTACTAGGATTGATTTTTGGACATTGGTGCTTAAGGCAGATCAGTTACAAATTACAAATAACGAGATTAGGATTTGATTTTGGCTTTGGATTCGTTTTCTTGTTCGGTGCTCATGGTTTCAACTGCCTCAAGATGTTGTTTCACGTTCTTGTCATGTTCGGACTAGGGAGATTAAGTGGCAAAAGTAGATTACTCAGTATTTTTTCACTCTGGGTGTACGGAATTTCCACACTCTTCCTCAATGATAAATATAGATTAGTGAATTATGGACAGCTTTGGGGACCATTAGCGTTTATGGATGGATTCCATGGAATCATTGAAAGATGGGATGTGTTTTTTAATTTCACATTATTAAGGATGTTAAGTTTCAATTTAGATTACATTATGAGAAAGGATAAGATCATGGAGGAGCTGAAACATCAAGACAAGAAGAACTCCAGTGACGCTGCCCCATTGACCGATTTATCACAACCAGAGAAAACTATAGCTGAAACGGAATCTCAAATTGAAATTCTAACTGATCGTGAAAGATTAGATGCTCCATTAGACGTTTCAGCCTACTCATTATCAAATTATTTATCATACATCTTTTATACCCCATTATTCATCGCTGGTCCAATCCTTACTTTCAACGACTACATTTATCAATCAACTAACAGATTACCAACAATTACATTCAAACGTACAGCTATTTATGCATTACGCTTACTGTTCTGTGTTTTGGTTATGGAATTCCTCTTGCATTATATCTATGTTGTTGCGGTTTCTAAAGCCAAGGCATGGCAAGGTGACTCTCCTTTCCAAATTTCTATGATTGGTTTATTCAATTTGAATATCATTTGGTTGAAACTATTGATTCCTTGGAGATTATTCAGATTCTGGTCATTACTGGATGGTATCGATCCACCGGAGAACATGATCCGTTGTATGGACAACAACTACTCCACTATGATGTTTTGGAGAGCATGGCACAGATCCTATAATAAATGGGTCATCAGATACATTTATATCCCATTAGGTGGGTCTCGTTATCGTGTTTTATCCTCCTTGGCTGTCTTTTCCTTTGTTGCTATATGGCACGATATTGAATTAAAGTTACTTCTTTGGGGTTGGTTAATTGTTTTATTTTTACTCCCTGAAATGATTGTCAGTAATTTAGCCCAGCCATACAAAGAAGAATGGTGGTTTAGACATATTTGTGCTGTTGGTGCAGTTATCAATATCTGGATGATGATGTTAGCCAACTTGTTTGGATTCTGTCTAGGTAAAGATGGTTTAGTGATGTTGTTAACGGATATGTTTACCACTTTAAATGGGTTTGAATTCTTTGTTGTGAGCTCATTCTGCTTGTTCGTTGCTGCTCAGGTCATGTTTGAACTGAGAGAAGCTGAAAAGAGAAGAGGTGTCGACGTTAAGTGTTAACTGTTTTTGAACCAGTACATTTTGCCTTTGTTTATTTTTAATTACGAGTACGAAACTAAATTTTGTCTTATCTTTTGTTGTAAAGTTACAGGTTGTAGTAATATTATATTTAAGTAATACAGAAAAAATATTGTAATACGATGCAAATGGTCCAATGCTTTATCATTTATAGGTGTTTTTGTATTCTCTTGGACTAACAAAACCACTTCTAGGAGTTTTCACGCCCCATAAACCTAATTTCCTCCCTTTAGCTCTCTTTTCAAGCGCCCTATAACGGCTCTCCTTGCCATCGAACTCAGCACCATTTTTGGCCTCATAAACGGTACCTATACCATGTTTGATCATTTCTTCGCTGACATCTTTCAACCCGTTCCACTTCAACACCAAAACTTTGCTCACTATCCGATTATATTGGTCCAGATGCAATGGCTTGACGTAAACTTTCTTGCTTAGCAAAAAGTTCCTCAACCATTCTAACGACTCAGTCGAATACGGTTGGGCTGGCTTACCGAAATGTGAGCATTCAGGGGCATCAACCCCACATAACCTTACATGAATAGTCCTCCCTTTCAACTTCCTAAACTGATTCACTTCAGGATGCGGCCGCAACCACCCCCACCCTGTAAACACACCACCAGGTGTATGAAACAGATGGAAATTGTCACCATCACCAACCGATGTAACTTTGCCACGAAGGTACTTTCGACGATATAAGTGGTTTGGAATGGATGTAGCCGTGGGGAGCCGACGCAGATGTGAATGGTAGAATTTGTATGAACCCAATAATGCAGCAGCTGTACCAAATCCGTATAGTAAAACCAGTGGATGTGTAAGGGATACTTCTTGGTTGTTGTTTATGGGAGGCATGGTTGTTGCTTTATAAAGGTAGTGTGATAGAGTTCTGAGCCTTATTTAGAAGCAGTTTCACCTGAAAGTTTTAAGACTCGATCTAAGAGTCTGATTGCGTGGAACCTAAACAACAACTTGGAGGAGAAACAGTGGTACCTGTCCTAACTACCCAATGTTATATCTTGTATATACTCTCCCACTTCAAATATCAAGCTAGAGTGAAAGAGAAAGTGAAAAAGAGAAACACCCTTGTGCAAGCGTCAGTGATCCAATGTTTACGTTTGGTTTCAATTAACAACCATCAAATCGACGCGACTACAAAAAGGAATAAAGACGACGACGATTTCAATGCTCTTCACAGCCATGACATTTTTGTTAGCACCGAATCAAGCCATTGCCATGAAGCATTGCAATTACTCAAATTAGTATTGGCCGTATTGTACTTGTGTATCAGACAGAAGCGGATGATTCGGTGTATGAATCGACATCCAAGTATATATGTGTATACACAGACACACACATACCAATAACCATGTTTTCAAAGACACTTCGGACGGGTTTCAAAAATATCAGAACTCTCTCTACTCGTCAATGCTCCAAGTCCATTAGATTTAGACAGTATGCTACTTATAAATACTTTGATGACCGGACAAGATCAAGTGGTTCATGGGGTGGTTTGGAATGGACTCCAACAATGAAGAGAAACTTTGCCATTGGTATATCTGCTGTGTTGGCTTTCCTAGCTTTGAACATTGAAGAGGCGCCAGTTACCAAACGTAAAAGGCTCATGATCGTCCCAACCTGGTTTGAAGACAAAACAGCACAATTCAATTATGAGCAAATATTAGCCCAATGTAGAGGCAATTTACTGCATGATAACGATGTGACAGTTAGAAAGGTGAAGAAAATCATGGGAAACTTGATTAAAGCTGCCGAGAACTATGTTGATCCAGATACTGGTGAAAGAGTCAATTTATTTGCCGATTTGAAAACACGCCGTGTTCCAGATAGACCTATAGACTGGAAAATTCACGTTATTGATGATACTAATGGCCGTATCAGACCGACTCCGAATGCATTCGTTATTGGAGATGGTAAAGTTTTCGTTTTTAAATCTATTCTTCAAATAACCGAGAATGACGATGGCTTGGCCACTGTTTTGGCCCATGAGTTAGGGCATTTAGTAGCGCACCATATTGCTGAAGGCTTATCACGTTCACCATTATATACTGCCATAGGACTTATTGGTTACTTGGCTACCGGTTCAAGTGGAACTGGCCGAATCGTCTCTCACTTACTTTTAAGAATGCCAGCTTCCAGAGAAATGGAAACTGAAGCAGATTATATCGGACTGATGACTATGTCGTTAGCATGCTACAATCCACATGAAGCCCCATTGTTATGGAGACGTATGGCTAAGTTTGACCAGTCTATGGGTGATGATAATATTCCTGAATTTTTACAGACACATCCAAAGTCGGAGAGAAGAAATCAAAATATGTTGCATTGGATGAGCAAAGCTGATAGACTACGAGAACTTGGCAACTGTACCTTCAGCCAGGACACCATTGATATGTTCAAGTTCAGGCAGTTTTAGGTGAAGATATATAACGTATTTAGTTTGAATATATATACCTAAACAAACTTACTCTTTGTTTCTAAGTACCCCAGATAACTCTTTGTTCATAGTAGGAGTGAACACACCTCGCACCTTTTCACTGTCAAATTTGGGCTCTTTGGTTTTTATAGTGCCTATTTATCATGCACGCTTGATTGGTACTTTTGTATATTTCTATATTTCAGATGAAAACATATGCATCCTTCCATACCAAGTGTTAATCATCAAGCATTATAAATTTGCATTATATATTAACAACATGGATTTAAAATCGTTATTAGGTGATGATAGCAGTCAGTCTCCTGTACCAGAGAAGATTCCTCTACCCCAAAAGCCGATTAAACCATCCGATCTCATCTATCATCTTCCGATCTCACAAACATTGATTCAAAGGGAATTGATAGAACTGATGGTGGACTTACACCGTCCAAATTTTGATAGATTACTTGGCCATGCGGAATTGCTCAAGAATGACTCTATTGAACACCTTGGTGATGCATCACTATTGGATCTTTTCATTTCAAACGTTAAACAAATCACAAATCATGTTAGTTTATTGGTGAACCATTACATACCTAAGAATCTGTTGTTAATGAATACAAAAGAAAGCATCAAAGACTCTTCAAGTAAATATATTAAGATTGATTTTATTTTAAACAAATTGATGGAATTAAAGCAACAGAAAACAATCATTATAAACGCTGCACATGCCAGAGAATTGGATTTAATTGAGTCGTTGCTATTAGGGAAGAAGAGTTTACAATATTATAGATTCAGTGGCTCATCTTTATACTATGAAAACCATGGTTCATTTAACTTTAATAAGTATATTCCTGTTGAAGAAGAGGATCCTAAGAAGCAGAAAAAGAAGAAGAATGAATCAACTGCTGAAAAGACAACAAAAGCTGAGAAAACAACAAAGAAAACAAAAAAGGTGCCGGCCAAAAAGGAAAGCTGTCATAAACAAACAAACAGTAACACTCACAACGATACTAACTCAAGTGGAAATTCAAATAATGGAACACCATCATTTGGTTCAAATGGCACTACAAAATCAGGACAATCGCATAATCATACGAAAAATGGAGGTGAATACATTTCCAAATTTTCGAAAAATAGTCCATTTTACAAATTCATTCAGGAACAAAAGAATCAAGTTAATGTTAACGTTTACTTGATTTTATCAAATCAGTTGAAATCGTTGATACAGTTTGAAGAACTGAAAGGTGATTTGATCATCTCTTTAGATCCAGAATTGAAACAAATCACGAATATTAATAACGACGCCACTACTATGATTCCAATTTTAAAACCTATCACCGTCGGTGGTATTGAGTGGGTTGATCTTATGATTAAAAAGCAAGGGTTGAGTAACGAGCTAGATCATGACACTTTATTGAGTTATTTGACAGTTTTGAATCGTAACGACGTGGATCTGGTAGATGAAAGTGGTAAAGATGATGACCTCGTTCAATGGATTATTGACTCTGAAACCGTTACATTTCCATATGACATTCACTTACCGGCTTTAGAAGTTCCAGGTAACTTGTCTGATAAAGTGACTAGTTCGTTGATGAATTTAACTTTCGAAAAATCTTATCAGTTAAGCAATTATGAATACTTTGACCCAACATTAACACCTGAAATCTCATCAAAGAGGATTAAACTATCTCCAGAATTTGAATTGAACGGTCCCGTAACTTTTAATTCATATCAATTAAAGTTGGCTAATCTGATCTACACAAGATTCAAAGAATTAAAATCATTGATTCTCAAATCGGAAACAGCTCTCCAAAATCTGAATCTTGATGATTCGAAGAGACAAAGCAAAATAGAAGATACTGTCAATAAAATTGGAGAATTATTCAAAAAATTACAAACTGCTAAGACTTCAGAAGCAAATCTAAGTAAGCAAGTAGATAAAGTTAAATTTGACCTTGAAAAATTCAAAACTATTGAAACTGAACTAAATGAAAGATTAGGGCAATACACAGGCAAAGCTGAAGAATCAATAACACAAACAGAATTAGACTCACAAGATGCTGAAATTGCCGAATTGGAATCCAATATTGCAAATCTTGAATCACAAATATCAGCCACATCGTCCTCCAACGAGCTGATTCGTCAACAATACCAAACTGAATCCTCAAACGCTGCAGAGTTATCATTCAAATTGGCTGAGATTAACGCCAAGCATGATAAATTGAAACTTGAATCAGAAGGAAATTTCAAAGACTTGCAAAAATCAGTCACTGATACACAAATTGCAAAGTACCATAGTACAATTGATAGATTTGCCGGTGAAAATGAATTTTTGGAAGGTTATATAGCTAGCCTAGAGGTTTTAATGAAAGGTAAAATGGCTAGTAATGGAGTGAATACAAACAGTACCGGGGGTAGTGGTAGAGGGAGTAGAGTTAGTCGGAGTGCCACTCCTTACCTATAGATTGGTAGTTTACAATTTGATCATATAGCATAAATATGTTCTTATGTGGCTTTAAGAAAAATAGACAAATCATTTGATGAATGTAATAGAAATAAATCCTAAGTTAAGTGATAGAATATAGAAACGTAAACAAAACAAAAATTTCGAAACAAAGCATGGTTACCTTACAAAGAGATTCCAAATTGAATAGCGTTGATATGGCTACAAAATCTTCCCTCAACACTATATAGTTCCCTACCTTCCCCAATTTCCACATAATATTCATTGGTGTTTACAGAACCCACATTCCCTATATAATTCCGCTTGCGTTGCTTTGTGCGATGTGTATCTTGAACAATCCTCTTAGGAATTTTAGTGACCCTTTTAACATAGCCAGCATCAGAACTTGAATCTACAGAACTCAACGAATTTACACAGTTTCTCCATCCATTCACACCCCTCCTTGGGAGAACGGAATACCCAAAATTGCGATCGAACCCAGGTTCGTCTGAACTACTAACTTCAAAGAAAATTTGATTCAAAAATTTCCCCATTCTCAAACCAATACCACTGACCTTTTTACCTGGACCAACATCAACAACTTCACGATGTTCCGCTGTTGATTGTGGAACTCCAAAAACTGAGCGGTGACCAGTTTTGGAAACAAAAACAATCGATTCAATATGTTCGTTGAAATTAACTTCAATATACATCAATTCTGGTGGGACCTTACAATTGAAAATTGTTCCCGCTGCATTCGTCGTGTTTGTATAGTATGAAGTCTGTTGTAGATATGTTGGAGAAGCTACAATGTATCTCATCGGGGGATCATAAGGAGTTACTTTGTGATGTAAATTGGGAGCGGAATTAAGTATTTTTTTGTGATGCTTGTGGCTCCTTTCATTTGATCTGCGTTCTGTTTCCTCGATTGCTTTCATGAGCACGACAATTAAAGCAAGCATACTGTTTATATTAATATTTGCTTTTGAAGAAGAGGTAGCGTCTTACGGAGGTTAGCGTTTGAGGATACTGTGAATTTCTGAAAACAAAAGAAAGGGATCAGTATTTATGGGGGCGGCGAGCGTTAGTCTTTCAAAGAATTTTTCTGGACAGAACACAGAAAATGGCCAATTACTTATAATGATTATACAGCGAGATACTAAGATACATGGGGTATACAATACATACGAAGGTGCATTCTGTTATAAAGTTACATCATTCACTCCATTTGTTTCTTGAAAAATCCTCTAATTTCATCCTCAGTGACTATCTTGTTCTTCTCCGCAAACGGTTTCAAAAACTCGGTCAACTTGCTTTTAATTTGTTCGTAAGCTTTAACACCATTAATCGCATCGTCAACCGGTAATTTACTCAGATTCTTCAAACCCATTTCAAAAATGGAAGAGTTCTCATCATCGGAGTCTTCGGATGGTTTGTAAACTGGGTCTTCTTGATATATGTATGCATGTTTCCTCAGTAGTGTTGTAAGTTTAGTGTTTGATGGTTTGTTCTCCTCAACTATTTTAGTTAATTGATCTTTGAAATCTTCCTTGAGGAAAATAGTTATTGGGTAATCAACTTTTTGCTTCTTTGTGGGTTGGGCGTCTTCTTCATCTTTGATAGGATTCAGTTTCAATGCTCTTGATTCAATAGTATCGGCTCTAAGGTACTTAACAGTTTCGCACTTTAATTCCTCTAGTAAGTTCATCATCTCAGGCTTATGCTTTTCAACACATTTCCAACAAATTATTGTTTCAAAAGCATCCAAATCAGGGAATCCAGGCAACGGTAAAATCTCTTCATCATCACTACCATCCTCTTCGTCGTCTTTTTTAAATTGATTTTCAGTTTCAGCGTCTAAACCCGGTTCAGTCAATGATTCCAATTTATTACCATCATCAGTCTCAAATTTTTTACTTGTGCCATCCTTGTTTGGTTTACGATTAATCACTCCTGGTCTTAAGCCCATGATACATTCCTCGTGATACCAATCTTCACCACAAACATCACCAAAAATGCATTGGAACATGTTTGAATCATCCATTGGATTATAAACCTGTCTACAATCGCAAAATAGCCCTTTGAAATTATCGTTGTATGTATTAGAAGAAGAAGGAATATCGTCACCTTCAATTGGGTCGGTGGAAGCTTGAGAGGATGAAGAAGAAGATAATGATATCCCATCTGATGAGTCGAATGATGAACGTTTCAATAGTTGATTTGGAGCTCTTGGAACTTTGGATCTTAATTTGCAACAACCATTAGTTTTCATTCTTGTCGTTCCGCAGTCACATGTGAACGATCTTTTGGTGAATAGTTCAACTAATTCATGTTTAGTGTGGCATTGAATTGAACAGGCGTAGCAAATTCCATTCAATGTGCCGGTATTGCTATAGCAAGTTAAACACGCAAAAACTTGTTGACGTAATGCACCCAGTGTATATGAACAAGTATCAGGGTCATATGGCATCAATTCTCTAGCTTCTCGTTCGCTAATAAAAATGATACGTAGTTATACGGTAGTTAGTATGTAGTTCATGGATAGACATTCAATAATAGAAAATGATAAAGAAAATGTATTATACTTACAGTTGAGATTGTTTTTCTAAGTAATCCAAAGCAGTGATAGTTTCTTCATCCTCGTTAATTTGAGATAAACCCATTGTAAAAATTATTAATTTGAGTAGTTTGAAGAAACTAAAAGGGTTCCAAAGGGAAGATGATGGATCATAAGATAAGATCTCTATACAAAGTTGTATATCAAAAGATCAAATCATCTTCGGGTACTTGGTTGTGTTTATAAAAAAGCCCAATATTTACGTAATCACAAATGCGCAACAAATAAATTGTCATGGCCGGTTTTCGAACTCCCTCTCCTTTTTCTAATTTGGACCTGTTTTATTACGCCTTTATAAACGGACAATGCATTCACAAAACTTTTATTTTACTGAGCATTATAATTGATTGTTAACTATTAATAGCCGACACTATACTAACCTCTTTATACATTTATAATGGAGAGAACGAAAGACAAGAAACAGGAAATCCTCAGCCATTAAACGCAGCCACAGATGTTATATAAATATACACAGCCACATATTACCATTTCTGGTCATTATTACAAAATACAAGTGCCAGATTGAACTGACACCAACATCAACACTCAATACTGATAACGATTTGTACCATTAGCCGTTTGCCTGCCACGTTGATTCCACTCTTGATTACGTTTACTCCCTAATTATCACCATCTATATTCATTTGTATACTCATATATATGCCAGTTTAATTCGTTTTACTTCACACTTTTAGTAAAAACAACTACTGCTATCTCAACCATGTTCAGATCATCATCATCACCATCATCAGCCTTGAAACTGAAACAAGCATTACCTTTATTAAAGCACCAAAAGAGAAACGCTTCTTTAATTTCATCGCCCAACGATCCAAAATTAATCAATTTGTTAACCCGATTAGAAAAATTCAATTCAAGTTCGAATATCTTCCAAAAACTTGATGATTTATACTTAATCTCACAAAGAAAAGGATTCTTCAATTTACATTCAAATAACCTAGGGTTTATATCTAACAACTCAAGGATAAATGATAACTATTCTAACTTATACAATTTTAATAGTTTAGACAAGTTAGTAACAAACCAATACTCCAACCTACCCTTATTACCACCGCCTTCTTCAAGCTCGCCACCGTCATCTAGCACAAATACCCAAACAATATCACCTGAGTTCAATAACGTTTCATTTAACTTCTCCTCAAATACCCAAATACCAGGACTGCACATGTTCAACAGCGACAATTCATTCAGCTTATCTTTGAATTCGCCCGTTGACAAATACTTGAAGTTATTGTCTAGTTTAGCTAAAAACGATATCGAATTGAAGAAAAATATTGATTTGGTTCTAAGTGCATTTGATAAAGAGGATGATTATTTCTTTAATTATGTTTTGGAGTTTTGGCTAAGTGGTAAGAATTTCAATAAATTGAAGGCTAAAAAAGCTCAAGAAAATGGCGAGCCAATAGTTAGTAATGGAGTGATCATATAAGTTCCATTACATCAACTTTATTATTTCTATTCCATTTTGCTTTTCAACTTTTGTCCTGAATAACTGATGTTCTTCTGATAAGAAGACAATTTGTTATTCATATTTATTTTTTTGGTGTATATATTCAATTGGTTATATTGTTTGTATACTACTGGTGCTTTCCTCTACGGGTGGGTCGGATATTCTGTTTTGCCTTTTTATTATTGTTGATTGTTATTATCTTTATTATACTTCACTCCCCTACTTTTTTCTTATCATTTTAGTCTTACATTATTTATTTGGTACACATATTTCAATCATAATGGCAGCTTTGAATATTTATTTTATACTACATACATTTAAACTACTATGCTGACGGCAGTGTTTTTCTATTTATTTTTTATACATCATTTAGTCGAATTGCACTAGATTTACTGTAAAATGTATAAGAAAACATTATATAAACATATTTAACTGATTTTATAGACTCTTTAAACCAACTTTAATTCAACATCATCATCACCATCGGCTTTCCTCAGATTACTCCCAAGATTGCTAGTATTTTCAGTTACAACAGTCTCGTTGCCACCAACAGCTTCATAATCATTATCCCAAATCTTCTTAACCCCAATATCTTGTAAATGATTCCACCAAATAATCTCAGCAGGATCTAAATCAGGCTCACACCAAACAAAATCTTTCCCACCACCAACCCAATACTGTCTTAACATAACTTCTTGTTCAGGTTCATTAACTTGAAATCCCATTTTCTGAACCCTACTGACAACTTCTTTAGTAGCAAAGCCCTCTAATCCATTAATTGCAGAATCTGCCAACAGCAATGTGGAACACATCTTCAACTGTGGGACTTTTCTATACCAGTGATGAGGCAAGGTTCCTCGTTCGAATCTTAAAGGACCGTTTTCTAAACCTTTTGAAGAAAACGCTAAGCCCGCCATAAACCCACAATTCAACAAAAATGTAGAGATCATACCGTATATTCCATAAATACCATTATTACCTGTTTGAAGTAATTCTGGAGTAAAAAAGGCAATAGATGCGTGAATGGTGGTTAAAAATCCAACAACACCGGATATGAAATACGTTCCATATAACTTCAATTTATCATTTTCATGCTGCAAGAATCTCTCAGAACCAGTCGTTAATTGAATTAAATCCAATGCTGGTTGAAACTGTCCATCATAAATCAATCTTCTGAAGGGAATCATTATTGTTTCTGTTGATATTATCAATTTAGGGTTTTTGATGTAGAATGATTTAATTGAGATTTTAACCGATTCAAAATTCGGCTGTAATTTGAAAAACGATTCCAACAATTCTTGCGATAATAGGGTTTTTGAGGATAGCAAAATTTTAGAAATTAATGTATTTGACTGTTTGATCAATTGATTGTCTTCAATGCCCAGCTTGAAAGAATCGTTCACTGAATCTTGGTAAATCTTACATATTTTTAAAGCTTCTAGAGTTTTCTCAGTTGGTATACTTTCCGACTCTTGGTTCAGAATATCTTTTATAATTAAAGTTTCCAAACTTTTAAATCTTTCCCTTAATAAATCATCCGAAGTGGGCGAGGTATTAGCTGATTGAAATCGTCTGAAGAACAAGATGGGATTTATTGTCTTTGTCTGTGGGATTGCAAATTGACCCCTTGGGAACAATTTAAAACAATTCATCATAGTTTCTAAATATATGATTCAACAATAAATGTTCCTTCAGTGGCTTGTTCGGCTATCTCTTAGCTTATTTCAATTAAGAACCCCAAATGGGATTAGCACAGTACTCATACAAAACAGGTCAATTGATCTTTGATATTGATTAGTTTACCCCACCTCCATACTCTTTTTCGAAGTGTAAGGATGTCAAATGCCATTTGGCAATATTACATTATCTATTACGTCATTATGTTTAGCCGAAAAAGATCATCAGAATTAGTAAACCCACGCCCAAAAACACAAACAAAGGAATTTTTTTTTATAAAATTTTTTTTATTATTATACTTTAGAAGAAATTACAGCCTTAAGAAGTGGTTAGATACTGCACTATTCTAGCTTTTATACTGTTACTCCATCATATTAACGAACAACAACTTACAACTTTTTAATCGCATAATCACATATATTCTCTCTAGTTTGTGTTCTACTTCCTTCTTTCTTACCTTTTGCATACATTACCTCTATAATCTAGAAACAAAAGATACTCTCCAAAACCCGGTCACATACATACATACAAACATACATATAACAAGATAATATAATGGCTGCTCCAACATCTATAAAGAAACAACAACAAGAACAACCAGCCCAACAGTCGAAACCAATTGTAGAAGATGACGAGGTGCTAATTGATGCATCTGCTCCTATTGATGACGCCATGGATGAAGACTCCACCACCACTTCTGAAAAGAAAAAGGCTGTTAAACCAACATCAGGTTTAGTGCTTGACGAATCAGGAAAGCCTAAATTCACCTCACAATCCACCTCTGGGATGTCAGTTAAATTAGAATCCCGTAAAGTGTCGATCCCACCACACAGGATGTCACCACTGAAAAACTCCTGGGCTAAGATTTATCCACCATTAGTTGATCATCTAAAATTACAAGTTCGTATGAATTTGAAGACAAAAAACGTTGAGTTGAAAACAAATACCAAAACAACCGATCCTGGCGCTTTACAAAAAGGTGCTGATTTTATCAAGGCCTTTTCTTTAGGATTTGATATTGATGACGCTATTGCCTTGTTAAGATTAGACGATTTGTATATCGAGTCGTTTGAAGTTAAGGACGTTAAGACCTTGCATGGTGACCATATGTCAAGAGCCATTGGTCGTATTGCTGGTAAAGATGGTAAGACCAAGTTTGCTATTGAAAATGCAACTAGAACTAGAATCGTGTTGGCTGATTCAAAAGTTCACATTTTAGGTGGATACAGTCATATTAGAATGGCCAGAGTTGCCGTTATGAGTTTGATCTTGGGTAGTCCTCCTGGTAAAGTTTACGGTAACTTGAGAACTGTTGCTTCCAGATTAAAGGAACGGTATTAGATTATGTCCAAATTATTTATTCTGTTTTCTCTTTTTCAGTATTGCTTAAACATACACTTTTAATTGCGTTTTTTAAGCATCTCTTTTCCGTTATTTTTTATTCAGTCTTTTGGTTTTCCTTTTCTGATTTATCTCATGTACAATATAGTTCCACAATCTTAATTCCATTTTTTCAATGATATATTCATATATTCAGATGTAAGAGTAAGTACTTGTCGCTGCTAGTTGACCACATTTATGTATATGGCTCACAATAAAATAATTGTTAATTTTTATTTCACTTTCGATTTGGTTGCATTGATTTATTAACAAACCTTATATAAAAAGAAGAATTATAGTAAGATGCTGCACAAGGTACAGAAGTAAAAGAAAATAAAAGGAAGAACTAGTCCTTTATTTATTTTCCATCTTGAAATAAAAGAAACAAAAGCTTTTTCGTTAAGAAAAATGGTAATTAAAAATAGTGAATGCCCAAGAGTTCAAAAAAATAAAAGAAAAAACAGCAGAAATTTGTTAAAACATAATGAAATCAATCAAAGTATAAAAATTGTAGACGATATAAATTACATAATAATTTGAGGAGTTTCAACGTTATCCTTAATGGACTTGTGTGGTAAAACTTTACCACCATTAACGTAAACTTCATCCTTAACAGTGACATCTTCACCTAAAACGGTGACACCTTCTAATCTAGCCCATTTACCAACGGTAGAAGCCCAACCAACAATGGTTGACTTAACCCAGGCGTGATCCTTGATTTCAGAGTTCTTTAAGATGGTTGATCTTTGAATTCTAACACCGTCACCAATGATACAGTTTGGACCAATGACAACGTTTGGACCAATCTTACAACCTTTACCAATCTTAGCAGAAGGATCAATTAAAACGTTACCACCGTTAATGTAATCTTCAGTGGTTGAGGTTAACAATGGAGAGTTCTTCTTGGTTAAAGCAGATAAGTATAAGCACATACCGGATAAGAAATCCTTTGGTTGACCGACATCCATCCAGTAACCTGGTAAATCGAATGAATATAATTGTTTCTTTTCAACCAGGATTGGGAAAGTTTCATGTTCAATTGAAGTTGGTCTCATTTCAATTAAATCAATAACAGAAGGATTTAACACGTAAATACCAGCATTAATTCTGTTACCAACGAATTCAACTGGCTTTTCAACGAATCTTTCAATCAAGTTTGGAACGTCTCTATCGTGAACAATGACACCGTACTTAGATGGTTCATCGACCTTAGTAGCAACAATGGTAGCTTCAGCCTTGTGACCAATGTGGAAGTCTAATAAATCAGCTAATGGGTATTCACAGATAACATCAGAGTTCAAAACAAAGATTGGTGTATCATCCTTCTTTAAAACTTTTTCAGCTAATTTTAATGGACCAGCAGTACCTAATGGTTCTTCTTCGACAGAGAAGGTAATGTTAACACCATAAATTTCTTCGTATTGCTTTAAAGCACCAACCATAACTTCTGGCTTGTAGTTAACAGCTAAAACGATATCGGTACAACCAGCGTTTGCCAATGCTTCGATCTGATGTAAAATCATTGGCTTGTTACCAAATTCAACCAATGGCTTTGGAACAGATAAAGTTAAGGGTCTCAAACGAGTACCGTAACCACCAACTAGAATTAAACCTTTCATTGTGTATTTATATTTATATGAATTTTTTTAAGGGGGGAGGGGGGTATATGTAATTGAACGAGAGTAATGTTTATTTTGAACAGATATAGTCAAAGAAAGGGGAAGGAAAAAAAAGGAAAAGGGAAAAGAACAAGGGGAGGGTCTTTGAAATGGACGTAAAAAAGAAATGATGGGAATGAACTACTGTATTTATAGAAAACCACCAAACAGCGCAAAGAAAAGAAAATTCAGGCCACGTTGAAATCGAGATGGAATGGATGAATTTTGAATTGGAAAAACACGTAAACAAACAAAGAGAAGGATTAAATAGGATGATTTAACGCGAGGGCGCGGGGCGCGCTTTGAGAAAAAACAGGAATGAGTGAAACACTATCAGGGGGTGAGGCGGGCGGGTGGGCCGTGGTGAAGGGAGACAGACCAGCCATACAATACAAGAGATCAGCGAAGCATCAATAACACTGTACACTGCAGTAGAGTCAACTAGCTGGGTATGGCTACTTCACTAGATATAGGTATAGTCGATCCACTCTAGTACTTCAATACAATTATGATATCCACATATATAAATACATTTACACATTTCATAAACCATGTGGCCTAGCAACTTAGTTACTGGCCCACTTCAATAGGCAAAGAGAGAAAACTACAAATTCTGTAATAATAAGACGATTCAAAGGTTGATTAGATTTCCTCCCGCTCCCAAGAGAATTTCAGGTTAATTAGAATCAAGGAATTGTTCATAAGATTCCGTGTATTCATACATACTTACTTACCCACCTACATACAATGCCTACTATGCCATGCCGTGGAATGCTATATTCTACTACAAGTTCTCTCAGTGAATGATAAATATAACAAACCTTATTTAGTCTTCTTGTATATTTTCCAATTAAACTGATAGGGCTATAAATTATCCAGCCATCGGATGTTAATCACGCATAATATAAGATGCACTCACTCCCTCACCTTGATTGATTGATCAATACCACAGAAAATCCATTCCTAGATGATACAGACAAACTATCCAACATTTCATGAACAACTGCCATATTATTTTTTGTCAATAGCTGTAATTTAAATGGCTTGTTCGTTCAAGCATCTGGTCTATAAAGTGTACCTGAAATAAAGAACTAACATTCACGCAGTCGCACACATAAATTGACATTCGAAATAGAAAGATAGATGTATACTTCAAAGCAATACAAACTGGTGTCCTGTCTCGTTCTACATCTCCTTCCTTTATTCATATTAGATTGAATGGTATACATATGGACCTATATTTTACTAGAACTTCGAAACAGGTACACTTGTATTCAAAGAGAAATTCCGATCTCTGATAAGAGAGACCCGTCAAAGTTAATCCGGAAAATAATTGAACTTTAAGAAAGCAAGGCTACACATAGATACAATAGTTAACTGCTAAATATTTTGTTCTGTTCAAATGTTTCATTGCAACTTGCCAGTTCCCAACGAATGGGGAGGCTTGAATAAAAGTAGACAATCTATTGCCATATAATTCGTTATGCAGATGATCAACCAGTCAACCAATCGATCTCTTGAACTGAGGTGGATGCCCACATTTTCATACTACAAGACAATCTCGGAATGTCCAACTTACGATTGTTCTCTCTACAATGAAAAAATTGGCTTGACAATTCGGCAATTTTTTTATGATTTCCCGGTGAGATGTGAGATCTCGGATTTGGTTCCTAGAATCTGTACAGCCACGATGTTTGATGAACAGCTATCTCGTATAGTGATATGGCTTGCCCGTTGACAGAGTAGAACCAGGGACAAATTGTTTACGTGGTTGTATGACTTTCAATAGTCACGCTGAATCGTCTTTAGTGCATGCACATAAAGCAAAATATATGGTAATGGCATCGATCAATCAAGCATACTCCGACATCTTTCTGTGTCATCTAATCTCTATTCAAAATCAACCAGCATTCGAATTCTGCAGTCAAATAGTCACTAAGCTCTCTCTTTCTTGACTGTTGATATATAAACCACCGAACCCCAAATAGATCGTGGGTTGCTAAGTTGTTCATCTGTTCAATTGATTTCAGAAGGTACAAATAAACAAACAAACAAACGCGTGCTTTCTTTAGCGACTGTTTTTATGTGTTGAGCAATTCCCAGTGCCTTTGCATGCAGATCTGACATTGATACACATCGTAGCAGATCCATTGCACCTTTTCATAGATATATTTCTATGAATATAAAGCCTTGACATGTGCTCTCTCGTAGTGTGGTATCTAATGTCAAATAGTTTTAAAATTAGTCCCATGTGTGAGTACATATCTCAGATCTGAACTAGATTTTTTCCATCACTGGCGTTTTATCTATAGAAATTTTATAGTCAAAAGAATAGTATTTATTTATACATGTGTGCTAGAAGGGGGCTTAATTAGTATTTCAAAAACTTCAACACTTTTTCATTGAATTCTTTATAGTTATCCAAATATAAGTTATGGCCTGCATTACTAACAACTTCAAACTCATGACCTCCAACTTGTTCTCTATCTTTACCACCGTTCAAGATCCCAGTTGCTGCTTTCCCGCAATCATTAAACATGAAATCATGCTCACCATATATCCATAAAGATTTATCAACTTTCATATTGTTTAATCTATCCAACATTGGCCATCTTGCAACAACACTAGCATCGAAAATTCTCATTATAGAAGTTTCTGAAAATGATTTCTTGGTTGTAGTATGATACATATACTTCATGAACAAATCAATCTCTGACCAATTTGAGATGGACCCGGATCTAGTTAACTTATTGATGTTTCTTTGTGATAGAACTTTCGGTCCAAGTGGCCCAATTAACCTTAACAATGTAAATGCACTATAATAATGATTCCAAAACAGTTTGAAAGAATCCCTTATTGCTGGGTATCTACCCAGAAACCCATAATCACCTGGCCAATGACTAGATTTAAACTCAATTTCCTCGCCATCTGTTGATGAACTCACTAATTCTTTGTATTTAGGATTGGAAACAGCTAAAGGTGTACGTTCAATACCACCTGGTGACACTAACACCAATCTATTGACACTGTCAGGGTATTTTAGAGCATAAGATAATGCCATGTATCCACCTAAAGAGTGGCCCATCAGATCGAACTTCTTCAAACCTGTGGCTATTCTCCATTGCTCTAAGGAATCAATGTAGATGTTTTCAACTTCTGTAATCAATTCCATCTGTTTAGGCAAGTATTTTTTCAACTCTTTAATATTAACGCTGAAAGTATTCGGTAACTTTAATGATTTATGTATATGTTTAAAGGATTTTAAATTATCTTTATCGAATTTAATTTCAAATTTATTTTTCCTGTCGTTTTTATAGCTAATTGATGGTTTACTGGATATACCGAATCCCAACATATCCAAATTGTAAATTTTGGTGTTTGGTGATGCTTTAATTAACCCGTCCAGGTTTTTAAACCACCATCCACCTGAAGCGGCATACCCATGTAACATGACTAGATGATGTGTATCTTTGTTCCCATTAATAGGCTCATTGAAATTCTCAAGTCTAATTTCGTTTAAAAATATATCTTCATGTCCATAAGATTCATTAACAACTTTTTCCAGTCTTGGTATCTTCGTTTTCAAATTCGTTGCTATTATATTATCGATTTTTTTGTTGTAGTAAGGCAATGTAAATCTCAACAAATCATCCTGTGATACTTGATCTTGATTACTTCTATTACTTATCGAACTCATCCATATTTTAAACGATTGAGAATATGTGTAGCTGTCAGGCAACCCATTTTTCAGTGCCTTGACTAATTGCGATGTTGTTGTTGAAAATAATCTGTGGTTCGTTGTCGTTGGTAGACTTCTGTACAGCTGTAATCTTGTAGTACTGCTCGCAACTGTAATCTTCAATCCAATCATCATTCTGTCTCAGTAACTAATTCTGCATCAGTTGTCCACTATTATAGGTTCCTTTTGGTGTCTTTGTAGTGGCTGTAGTGGCTGTAGAAGATGGAGATGTTGATGTACTTATATACACCACCAATGTGGGGGTAGATATATACATTCACATGCCAATCAGTGTGCAGAATGCTGAGAATCGGAGGTAAAACCTGTAGATAGACAGTGATCGTTTCACCCGGTGTCGGGAGCGGCGCGGCAGAAGCATATTTGCCTGGACGGGCATGATACTTAGGTGGGGCAGCGGAAAGCTGTGGGCGTGGTGTTGAACCGGGTTAGTTAAATTGGAACAACTATGTTGAATAAGAATAATATAACTATGTATTCATACGTACTATCTAATAACCTTCACCGTTAAAGTTAGTAAATCCACTTAACAAAAACACCTTGAAATAATCCTTCTTAGAAATGTTGTTACAGAATTCACAACTGGAGGTTGAAGCTGCATCGACACAGGAACCTGCAAAATAAAAGTTATCAGCACCAGAACCATCAAACCCATGTTTGAAATAATCACATAAAATGGTTTTCTTCAAGTCTTCAGTAGATCCAAATTGATCAACCATATATTTCTCCAAATGTGGATCTTGAGCTAACTTATCAATATCTTCGATACAGTGATCAATTGGAATTAAAATACTTGGGATTTGAATGTATTTGTCCAAGAAAAATAATGCATTGGGGACGGCATCATCACCAAGATGGATAACTGGCGTTCCAACCCAATATTCGAATTTTCTTTGAACTTCGTACAATATATTGTACATCTTTTTGTATAATATAGGACAGGATTTAATTCTATTCAAACCTTGTCCAGTATTACTTAACTGGTAACTTTGTCCGTTGAACAAATCATCATCTGCAGCAGACCACAGTTCAATCATATCCCTCATCACATGTGACCACAGTTCTAAAGCTTGTTTAACGTACAAGAATTGTTTCTCGTGGTTATGTGTCAATCTAGCACCTGCTTGCCCGTACCTGATACCTAAAGAATACCTACTGGATGATCCCGAATGTTCAAAGAAATCATTCAATCTATTGATGGTTCTAATAACCGGTAATCTGTTCTTATTAGTGTAGGTATTAAAATCGCCAATGGAGTACAATATCTGTCTAATATCTTCTTTTTTCAAATTACCAATGCTGTACCTTGATGATAGTTTTTCAATAGCAGCTTCTTTTTGCTTGATTAGTCTGTTGATCAAGGCCCTGCTTTTATCTTCTGGCCTGATTTCAGCAGTTGCGTCCATAACTAAAGGATCTTCCAACAAATTTAAAGCCATTTTCCCACCTTGGGCTCTGATAAAACTGTCAACGGTTTTAATTGGAGCATATAAGTCAAATTCCATATGTTCTCTCACTTGTGGTAATCGTGAATCCATAATAATGTAACAAAGCTTACCGAATGTATCTCTCATTCTTTCAGGGTTCATAATCTTATAGCGTCTACCAATTTCAAAGACAGTTTGATACCACTCAGCATTGTCTTGGAAATTCTTTTCTTGGATTAATTTTTGACCAACTTTCATGTTGGATGAAACAACTAAGCCTGCTAAAATTGAACATATCTCTCTTAGTTGATCGACAATTCTCTTTGTCTTTGATTTATAAGATAGTATATCAACTCTGTCTGTATATTCCGAAACACTCAACGCAGCTTCTAATAATTTGAATAACTGTCTTTCTTCGTATGTCAATCTCATTGGAATAAATTTGGAATTCTTTTTGATGCCTCTCATAATAGTAGTTTCAATTCCAACGCCTTCAGTGGTAGTAGTAATAGTATCATCTTTTATGCTAGAATCTCCTTCTTCGTCTTCGTTATCGTCTTCATTGGCAGCCTTCTCTTCGGCTTCTTTTTTCATGACTTGTTCAATCTTATGACTCTTTCTTGATCCACTCTTGTGAACAAATTGAAAACAAGCACGACAGAATGGTTCCTTACATGTCAAACAGTTGATTTCAGTAGGCATATGACGGCAATCAATACAGAAATTTGGATCAAATGAGTCGTCATCCTCTTGACTTATAACTGTAGGTGATTCAGGTTTGATTTCCTCGGTGATATTTTCAGTCTCAATAGTGTCTAACTCTTCATCATTAGCATCAAGCAGTTGTGCTAAGGTTCTCTTTTTTTCATCCATGGTTGATTTCAGTATAACTATTTAGCTCAGCTAAAAAAAACGGGTATATATGTAGATAGACAGTTATCAATCTGATCCAAGTTGAAGTAGAACTACCAGAATAATGTCATAGTCAATATAACTCCCAGGATAGAAATTAGCTACGACATAGTGCAAGGTAGTCAGTCGCCTCGCAAGAGGCTCAAAAATGCTGCCAGATCCACAGACAGACGTGCGTTATCTACAAGGTACAGCTTTCACCCGGGAATTATTACATAAGCCAACATGGCATGTGTTTACTGTGTTTACCATTACAAGTTTTATCACCAGATAATAGTTGTATGTGCATGTTAGCCTGTCATGCATCACCAGATTCATATAAACGGGAATATATTCAAACGTTGAATCATCTGAAAATTGATATAAGACATTAATCTACTCTCCCATATACTTAAATTACACATTTATAAGACTGGTAAAGAAAAAGCAAGTCAATAATCATATTCAATTGAAAGCTTGTATAATATTTGGATCAATGGCAGGCACAATAATACTAGTCAGACATGGGCAATCGTTATGGAACAAAGACGACTTGTTCTGTGGTTGGGTTGATATACCTCTCAGTGACAAGGGTAAAATTCAAGCACACCATTCAGCAGATCTAATAAGAGATTCAGGACTCAAGAAACCAGACGTTTGTTTCACATCAAGATTAACAAGAGCGATACAGACATCCAACTTAATTCTCGAAGATTTAAGCATCCAATACATTGACGTGATGAAAACTTGGAGATTAAATGAAAGACACTACGGCAAATTACAAGGTGAATCTAAAAACGCAATTTTGAAACGTTATGGGGAAGAAAAATACATGTTTTGGAGAAGAGCTTACGAAGGTTGTCCTCCTTTGGTAAATCCCGATGATCAATACTATTGCATTGACGATAGACACAGATATTATGACACTCCGGAATATGAATTACCAAGAGGTGAATCATTAAAAATGGTGTTACATAGACTATTACCGTTCTATCATAATGCCATTGTCCCTGAGCTGCTGAAGAACAAGACAGTTTTAATCGTTTCCCACGGATCGATAGTGAGAGCGTTAATCAAATACTTGTACGAAATAGACGATGAATCGATATCGGGTATAAATATACCTAATGGTATTCCTTTAAAGATACAGTTGACTGATGGTTTAAGGCCAATAACCAAAGAATTTGAATACTTGGATCCTGAGAAGGCTAAAGTGGAAGCTGAAAAAGTTGCAAGACAAGGATTTCATCCAAATACCAAGACATCCTTATAATGCCACGTTGTAAGGCTGCTGATTCTTTATTTATTCACTAGAATTATAGAGTTAATATATATATAGATAGATATGGATTTGTAATAGAAGATCTACAGTATATCTTTGAACTTAATCAGTTGTTAACAGTTGTTAATGCATACTGATTAGCCACGATAATCAGCCATGCGTACCGGCCACAGACTCGTCGATCGGCTTGTGCGGCTCCAAACGCGATATCCTTAAGTGGTGTTCCAAGTTGTACCACATGCTTTGTCTTTTAAATCTTCAGTACCTCAGTTTGCCCACCTATTCAAGACGGTTTCAATTTTCCAGAAAACTGGATCGTTCTGTTCTTTTATATTAAAGCAATTTAGTGACTTTTCTCAACTTCTTAGCTAAACTTATCCGAAAGGGCTTAAAAATGACGGAAAAAGCGGTGAAAGAAGTTGATGTTAGCTGTACTGATCTTCAATACGAAGCTATAACATCAGACCTTCACACGAAACCAAATTCGCTCCTCAATATCATAGCCGGTCCTGGCTCAGGGAAGACAAGAACGTTGTGTAATAGGATAGCTTATTTGCTTTCCAATGGCTCCCTTATTGACATTAAGCCCGAGGAAATATTGGTTTTGAGTATGACAAATCGTTCAGTCAATGATCTAAGAGCAAGATTGAAGAAGGTGCTAGGCGATGAAGGTTTAATCAACCAGTTGCAAGTGATGACTTTTCATTCCTTTGCAGGGAATATAATAAATCAAAAATATAACGACTGGCAGATTCTAGAAGATGAGGAAATCAAAAGATTGAACGAATTGATTCCAAACGGCAAAAAAAGTACTTACACTGTTAAAACTTTCAAAGAAATAATCAAAAAATCGAAGTTTGTTACTGATTTAAAGGGCTATGAGAATAGTGAACTTTTTAAAAGTTATGGGTTTGAAAGAGAGTCACTAATCAGACTACAAGAGTTGATGGGATCACATTCAATGTTCACATACGAAGATATATTAGTGGAATGTAATGAGATTTTGAGTGAAAATCCACCAGATTTCATATCCAGTTACAAAGCAATAATTGTAGATGAATTTCAAGATGTTTACCCAATATTGGCAGATATAATTATAAAGCTCGCTAAAGATAAACATCTCACAATAGCTGGAGATCCAAACCAATCAATTTATGGGTTCCTAGGAGCTACAGTTTCCAAGAATTGGGGTAAAGTTTATCCTATCTATAAACAAGAAAATAAGAAAACAATTGTATTGAGTCATTCGTTTAGATCGACCCCTGAATTGCTTGCCTTATCGTCAAAAGTTTTGGGTAAATCATTAACGAACTTACATAACAGTGTTAAATCTTCCAAACTTTTACAGCCGGTGAGAGTCTCGTTCAACTCACAACAAGAGGAGTATGATTTCATATACAATGAAGTCAAAAACCTGACAGAGATATCATGTGGACAAATTAAACCGTCTGATATTGCGGTGCTATCGTATTCGAATAAAGAGATCGATTCGGTGTATAACTACTTTAAAGAAAGAGGAGGATTTAGGTTGAATAGATTGAATTCTACCCCAAGATGGTTAAAGACTCAACTATCGTTTATTGTTCAATATATCAAAATATTAATAGATCCAAGACAGAATTTTCCTTTACTTTCATCGTTAAGTCTACTGCACGGCGTTGGTTTAACTTCCTTGAATTTAATTTATTTAAACGCCATCAAAAAAGATTTATCAATATGGGACTATTTAACAGATCCTAATATAACTAAACCTAAAAAGATTGAGAAAGATACAAAAGAATTCTTAAGTTATTTAGAAAATGCAAGATCAACTCTAAATGCGAATGATCCAAATAGTATAATGTCGACGCTACTCAACATGGGATCTAAGTTTGGGTTGAAAAAAAGAATTCACACTATCAAGCTATCGGCTTTACAAGCTGACGAATATGAAAATTATCTAAGATCGATCCATAAATCTTTAGTTAAAACTTTGCGATTCAAACCTGATGATCAAACACTTTTGAAGTACTATTTGAACAACTACAACTCCGATCTTCTCCTAAATCCAAACACTAATATAACCAAACTTTATGATGACAAAGAGATCAACTTTTCAACAATTCACACTTCAAAAGGTTTAGAATTCCCGGTTGTTTTCATCTTAGCTGCGAATAACTTCAACTTAGCCCAGTCATACGAGAGGAAAAAAGTTATGTATGTGGGAATGACAAGGGCTTCCAGCTTGTTGTACTTCAATAAATTAGATACTCAATTTGTTAGTCATTTGGATACTGGTATTCATAAACAATCAGATCTATCCCCGCCAATAAGTCCAACTTTTACCTCGAACACTCCTCGTTCAAACTCTGATTCTTCTGATTTGTCTACAAACGGATCCGTTGGTGTATTCAATTCAGAACCACCTAGTATGTTCAGATTCCCGACACTGATCAGGTTGTTAGATGATATGGGTAGAGACAGTAGTAGTTTACTGGCAAACACAAAACATATTGAGCATTTGAAGATGATGGGTAACTTGGCAAGAAAAGTTTCACATCATTAATCAAGAATCCATGTTGCATTTTTATATTTATACACATATATACCATTATTTATTACATATTTCTATCAATCAATTAATTTATTTATTTATTCATCAATTCATATACACCTAATCTTATATATATAATTCCATTTACCTCCTGGTCTGTTTGGCAGGCTGATCAGTCAATAGGAACTTGACATCAGTTTCAAACTTTTCGATACTATTCAAAAAGCCAATGTTCACATCGTCAACACTACTATTAATAATCTCCCTCAATGCTTTCCCACTACCATCCACTTCAAAGGCACCTCTACTCAAACACAGTATCTCAACAGTTGTTCTTGAACCCAAAGCTTTTTGAAGACGAATGTTCGATGATCTCGGTAGTTGGACCAACTTCACTTTAGCTAATTGTGACAAAACTGGGAAATGTTGGTATAGTAACGGTGTTGATAGATCCAACTTACAAACAAAGACGCATTCAATGTCATCTTTTGGATCTAACGGTGTCTTTGTTTTCTTAGCCTTGACTCTTAATCTTTGCACTTGTGACTCCAATTTCGACATGACGGAATTGAACCCGTACGTCACATATTTCAACACTTCTGGTTCTTGGATCTGTAGGTTTGTCCTTTCTTGCGTCGTTATTTGGTTGTATTTACCAACTTGTTGTAGAATCGAAGAGCATTGTAGGTCTAAAAGGTCTTTAGCAACTTCTGGTTTTATCACCGGCCATGTATTACGCTTAGTGTATGGATTGGAGAGAATCGGTTTGAAGATTTGCTTCTTTTTCTGTTCTAGATGTTTCAATGATGATACACTAGCGGCTGGTTTGGGTTTAGGTTTGGGTTGTGAAACAGGTTTCGATTGTGTCCCAGCTGGTTTTTTGGGGTTGATGTTTGATTTGAAACTTGACTTGTTCGGTTTTGGTTGGAATTTCTGCTGTTTATTCATGATCAAAATAGAAGAATCCCTATCAGTTAATAAATTGGGTATGATGCTGGATCACTGACTTTATGAGACTATTTTCCAAAAAACTTTGCCCTTTCATACTGGCCACATGATCCATTCCAAATCGACATGTATACCAATGTTCATAATAATTTTTTTATTAAGAAAAAATAGATTATAAGTAAATTTTACTGGTATGGTGTGCGGCGCCAGAAATAAAGTGATCTTACAGATAAATAAAGCTATGTAAAATGGAGAAGAACTAGTATCCCACTTAAAACAGATAATCATACATATTGATAAGTAAAACAAAAATTACATATATAGATGTGTATAAATTTATGAAAATAAAAGAGAAAAGGAAAGTAGAACCCACAAAGGAGTAGCAGAAAGGGCGTACATCAAAACAGAGGAGAGTATAGTAATTAAGAACGAATAAAACAAGTGAAAGGGTTCAATTAACAAAGCCTACGCAAGTATATCGCAATATCGATCAAAGGAAGAAAAAATTATTAACGTTAGAATGTGTAAAGAATATTTTTTGAAAAACAGGGCAAAAAAGTTCATCTAATTTGGATCTTTTGGATATCAAGATCTGTTGTGAGAGGGCGGAGGACCGGAAGGTGCCGTGTATGTAGGTAATTCAGAAGAATCAGTATTCTGTGTCTGTGTTTGTGTTTGAGTTGGTGGTGGTCCTGGCGGAGTATACGTTGTTCCACTATTGGTTATGAAATTTGGATAATCGGCATCAAAGTCGTCTCTGTGATAAGCATTTATAGGTTGTTGAACGTTTGCATCGGCAGTTGGTGTAACAGTGGTTGACCCAGTCGCATTTATATCAAATGGATTAGGAGCCGGTGCCGATGGAGCCCCGTTGTTCGGGTATTGACCAGGCATACTACCTGGGGAGCTCAACTCTTGCTTGGTATATGGAACGAAAGTACCAGTTTGATTATAGTAACCAATATCTTGATTAGGGTTAACTTCAGCTGTATATGTTGGCAATTGGGTGTCCACATTTTGATCTCTTTGGGCTTGGTAGTAGGAAGGTGGAGCCAAGTAGTGTGAAATGACAGGTGTTCCACCAGCTCTCATTCTTTTTCTATTGAGCAGACATGTACCACCAATGAACAGTACAAAGACAACAATTAGGAAAGCAAAGAACCCATATTTGGCACTGTTTGAACCGTAATCGTTCCAATAACGTTTGGTTAGTTCAAGAGTCTGAGGAGGGATAGCAGGCATGATATATGTTATTTGCGATCGTATTCCGGCTAATGGTGGCTAACTATTTGAGCGAAAACAAAGGATGGTTTATCAGAATTTAATTAGAATACGTCGAATAGTCACTATGAAGTGTGTATAAGTAGTACAAACGTAAACTTGAAAGTATGTCTATAACCAATAACAAATTGTGGAGAGGAGAGGATTATCTGTGTGATTTTAGATGTATCTTAAGACTACATTTGAAGTTTATCGAAATCAGGCTGTTCAAAAATCCGCTTTATTTTCGGGAGGAGATAGATGGATTGGGATAGAATCTGTTGACGGGGGAACGAATTGCTGCGCCGCTTCCTGTCTTACTTCTCGGATTGGAGTGGCTGAGGCAGCAAAAATGTGGCCATGTAAATGTGAACCTATGAGGCTTTTTTGTCTTTCTATCTTTCCAGTTCTTCGTACATTGGAGGACTCTGTCGATCAGGGTAAAGCCAACTAGTTGGAAGGCCTTGGAGTTCTTTGCAGAATAATGTTCCGTTGGCTCGGCTATAAAACTTCATCTTGCGATCCTTGCCACTAACATGAAGGCAAATGTAAGTATTGTTGAACGCACAGTCTGGTTTAATCCATGCCTGGCATTCTTCCACCATGAAACGATGAAGCTCCCTAGCTTCAGGACTATATTCTGTCTCAGGGTTCTGGTATTGAGAATGCAACACATTGGCCCAATCATCAAGTATGTTTTTTTTCTCCTTTTTATCAATGGTTTTACCATTTGAAATATCCTTTACCTTTGTTCGTCTGAATTTACCTTTGTAATCATAATAACCACCGTGGTCAATTACTTCTGGAATAGAATAGTTGGTTTTCTTGTTATAAGATTCATCCGATCTTCCTAAAGCTATTGATTCTAAATAGGATGGGGGTGGCAATTCATCTTTTTCGATTTTAAGCCTCGTCTCCTTGTCTTTTGCAAACCACATAAGTGAAAGACATTGGCATCCAACACATGAAATCGTTTCGTAATGTTGAAGGAAACTCGGAGGGATCATTTTTCAAATAGTTCAAATGCCGAAAAAGTATCTTGTTAAATACTCAGAAAGAAAAGTACGATGGATTACAAAACGATATATATTGGTACTTAAATGCCCATCAGAACATGTAAATTTGATGCCAAAAATGAGTGTTTTTTCCTTATAAAATGAACTACAAAAATGAAGATTCTAAATAAAGTTTGTTTGATGTTGTCCATGCAATGAAAAGAAAAGAAAACTACCCCAAGGCCAGACAATATTGATGTACATTATTTTCTCCTTGGTATTTAAGCTTTACATCATTTGAGGGATAGCTTAATACTAATACTTATGTACTCCGAAAATGTCTCTCTCCAGTATTGCAGTAGCCCCATACTCAGAAAACTCGTAGTTGATCAATCAATTTGAACAGAATATGATAGCTCGATCTCGACATAATATAGGTATAATATTTTTGTTCTTGTTCTGCTCTCAATCGATATATATCGTGCTACTCTCTTGGTTGATTGGTTCGGAATCAAGGTCTTTTTTTGAAGTCCTTGTGAGTCTTCTTTCTTTAACCTTATGGTGAATGGACTTGAAGGGATTGAAATTTCTGGATTTTACTAACCTTTCTTTCGTTGAGTGAGCTTTTGTTGGTAATGGTGGGTCTAGAGACCTACCCCTTGTAACACCCGTGTTTTGACTCGTAATTGAAGGAGTGCTGCTTGAACACTGGATTGTCTCATTTAGACTTCTACTTCTGGTGCTTTGAATTTGCTCAATGGAAGTATGGCTTGACGGAGTTCGAGTTTTTTGAGAAGTTCTTTGAACCTTACGATGTCTTCGAGCTTTGTGAGATGTTTGTGTTGCAGTCGGAGTCGGTGACGTCGTTTTTCCTCTTCTTGCTCTGACAATAGCTAGGGATAATACTACGCCAAAGATACTTGATATCAGTGTAAAATAAAACGTACAGTAAGTACCTATCTGCATTTGAAGAAGGGAGGAAAAGTTTCGATCTTCGTAAATTAGCTTATGGGAACATTATTTCTTTTCTGAATCTAAAAAGGAGTTATAAAGGTTTATATATCACTAGGCTCTATTGCTCATAGCCCCATACACAGTAATCTAGCTATCTCCCTTATGGTATTTGATACTAGTAAATTTAAATATATCATTCTCTAATTCAGGGGCTGATTCATATCCATTATTCTTTAAATAGTCGTGTGGACTCCCTTTTTCCAATGCCAAGTAAAATTTGATTGTATCGAGGCCACAAAATCAAAGCTCGCGCTCCTGGAAGTCTCGTTTCCCTCTTACTGAATCCATGTTCCCTTTTTCTGAGAAATGTTGGGTTTTAGGGCTATTCGAAGTATACCAATCTTGAATACATACATAGATCTGATAAGCTAAAGTTAGAAATTCCCAATAAGTTCAAAATGGTACAAGAAGAAACACTCAGAACCGTGGTCATTTCCCCCGAGATTTCAAACTATTCGTAAGTTTCCACTTGGTTCTTGTTTTTGTTTGGGTGTAGTTTCGAAGCACTAACATTTCCAGCCTCGCGTATCCTATTTTTAGATCAACAACAAGAGAAAAGGTATTCAATATATTATCACTAATTGAAAATGGATTCAAAAATGGTGAAACAATTAAACTTGTTCTAAAAAGGCAAATTGATGCAAAAAAGAGAACTTTCCATTATATCAATGGCCAAGAAAAGGTTTCATCAAACTTAGAACTACAGTTTCCAACTTTGGACTCAAAGTCCAACATTAAGTTTGTTATCTATTTGAAGGTTTTAAGGTTATTATATGACCAAATGATGGATAACCAAACGAAATGCCTCATTACTAAAAGACAAATATACTATCAGGATGTAACATTATTTACCAAACAGTCGACTGTGGATCAATGCATTGATAACCTAGCTAGTGCATTTGGTTGTTCAATTGAGCAACTAGGTGTTGTTTCATCTCAAAAAGGATTAATTTTTGGCAACTTGGAGTTTTCATACAAAAACATGGAATTTAAATTCAATAAGTTGAATGGAGCGATATTAATACCCGCTATCTCATTACAATCGGTTCAAGAAGATTTCAAGTTCAACGATTGCGCCAATAAACCCAGTGAAATTATAATAGTGGAAAAAGAATCCGTCTTTAAGAAGTTTTGTTCGAATGAAACCAGTGGTGATAAAATTATTATTACAGGTAAAGGATTTGCCGACAGATTAACCAAAACTTTTTTGTTTCATTTAACGGAGCATTTCAGGGAAGTTCCAGTTACAGCATTTGTTGACAGCGATGTTTATGGATCGATGATTTTCAAAGATTATAAATATAAGCGAATCATCAAAACAAAAGATATAGGAGATGAAGACTTTGCACATAAAAGAAGTATTCAACTAAATGAGCAAGGTGTCATTGAAAGGTATTCTCATAAACCATCTTGTGCGCGTTTAATATACGGAGGAACACACCTTTTAGATAAAATAAGCCAGTTAGGCTTTTTGGATATCAGCCTGACAGATCTGAATAGAATGAAATCTTTCCTTAGAACATTGATTGAACTGCGGGAGTATCTGGAAGAACAGGGCGCATATCCGGATAAAGAACTGGATAAGATAATCCGGGAAGTACAACATGGTATGATATTTACGAAGAAAAGAGAAATGGAATGATAATATCTAATCAAAGATACCAAACAAAAACAAACAAACAAGTTCATTGTGGCATGTTTAATAGTACATATGGTTCAAGCAATTGAAGGGTAGGGGTGAGGAGAAGTTGCAAGTTGTCTTGGGTGTTTGGGGACCAATTAGCAAGTGGATACGTTCCCAAATCCTTTACCGCTCATGATTTCTTACACAGTCCAGGGTTTTGTAACAACATCAGTACCAGGAAAGAAGCATTCCCCGAAATGGGGGTTTTATTAATTTAAGGAAACGAGGAGTTATTTGCTGGTGAAATTTCAGAGTTTGGTAGCATGTCGAGTCCGGTTGGCCGAACCAAGAAATGGAAAGCAAACAACAAAATTCATTGTTGGCCTTTTATGTCGTTCGCTACTGAAGATACACAGGATGAAAAAGAGGATAGTTGTTTGGCAATGGCTGGGATCATCTCGAGAATGACATTGTGGCACACCCCAACTTACTTGAATCCGGAAACTGCACATGAACCAATGAATATGTTGATCATCGATGATGATCATTTCTAATCCCGATGATAAGATGATTTGAGACTCGTTGATACTTTGTGATACTTATAATGTTGTTTGTGTGTATAGAGTATATACTTTAATCTTCATCCGACTCACATGATTCGTTCTGCGTCGCTAATTCCAGTCTATCGACCACCTATAAATATAAGCACATGCCACCAAAGAGGGACGACCACGTTATGCCACAAATTCAAATCTTTACCAGCGTGGCTACCGCTCTCTTCGCGTAACCCACTTGGTCATCAGCGGTATGCCGCTGACTGGTTAATGCTTCTCGATCGGTTGGAATTACGATGTTGACCGTTGCCAAGTTTCACTTGTGTGCCGTCCAGAACACCATCTATCTGCCCGTTTTGATGGGCGCATCGCATCGCAGCACCTCGTGCATCATTGGGTGGTGGAAGCTTGATAAGTATATCATCATATATTTTTAACTTTTAACTTTTTCATATCGTTATATTTATTTTACTTTAATATAATTTGTAATAAAACAAATTATATTAAATAAAATTATAAATAAATATAATGATATATATTTCTTTGTTTTTAATTTATTATTTTGTAAATATATTATTAAATCATACATATTTTTATAAAAATAATAAGATTATATAGATTAATTTTAAATATGATTAGTGAGATTAGTAGATGGTGATGGAACATCTAATATCTATATTAATAAAAAAGCTAATGCAGTGTCATTTAAGTTTAAAATATCACAGGATTAACAGGATGGCTCGAACAGTTTTTGTGGCACGTTGTCGTTGCACAGAAAGTTTGCATCCCCCTCTAAGTCATTGAGTGTTGCGTCCAAGTCATGCTCAGGGACAGTCATATGGCACCGCGCTCAAGTTAGTTGACTTCGAGGTTGAGTCCAGGAAACATCTCTTCGAGTTGGTCTGTCCTTTTAGTCCTTTCAGGACTATGACCAATACGGATTGTAGGCGGAGTCGTAGCTGATATCCAGCCATACTGTAAAGTATTGATCAAACCAGCTGTAAGTAAGACCGAAGACCCCGCTGCAACAACGCATGCTGTATCGGAGATATGCCCAATTCCTGGAATGAAAGCCAGCAGAGCACACTTATTTTCAAAGGCGAATAATCCCCCAAATCCCGCTAAACCCAGATCAGTCATCCCCAATCCTATCGAGCCTAGAGTAGGCCAATCTTGTTTCACCAAAACCGTCTGGTTAACAGCAACTGAAGATGCATTAAGCAACCCTCTTGCTTGCAGCAAAGAGCTAATGCGCACATTAGTGATTTGTAGTAAGCTCATCATTATATAAACCATTATCGCAAATATTAGTGTCAAAATGAGCTTACCGAGATGTTTGATGGTAATTGGTGTATGTGAGGGAAATGAGTCCATAATATAAAAATGTTTTTCTATAGCAAAATCTTTTAAATTCAATAATTTCTAAAAATATTCAGATGAGTTCCCAAAGGTAAAATATAATTTTCTAAGAAGAGATAAAAAAGTGGGAATCTTGGAGTCTTTTTGTACACAAGAAAAAGCCGTGTCCTAAATCAATTGTTGGACGTCAAAAGGAAAATTAAATTAACTTGCGATCAACATGTTTAATAATGTACAAGAACGTCGGTTAAAAAAAAATTAATTAAATATAATAAAAATAATCATTCTTTATTGTTTTTTTTATTATATTTAATTAATTGTTACTTTTTTTAAAAGAATATAAAGAATAATATTTCAGAAATAAATATATCTAATAACAATATAACTTATTGTTAGGACTATGTCATCGGGAGTATGCGGGCTGGAGATTCGGTAATCACATAGGCTGAGGACACATCGCACCTTAATCTAGTTGGCTGCTTCACAAGTCTTACTCACTCTGGTGTTATATATATATAAATGTAGCCCACATTATTGCGTTCTCTTATATAGGTTTATATAATAGGACTTCCACTTGGGAGACGAGACAAATATATTCTAGCGTTATACCTAATCTAATAATAGCCGGATCTTGACAAATATTTTCTTTTGTTTGATTGAAAAATCCAGAAATTTTGCAAATTTTTTTTTGGTTATACAAAAAACTTTAAGTAAATCACATTTATGGTGTTATCTACATGACCTGTGACCTAATAAGATAAGAAAACTAGAGCCGTTTATTCACACTTCTGTATAGATCAGCTTAACAAGTATCATAACAGGCTACGATCATCCGTTTCAACTAAGAAAGTAAACATCTTACCAAGATGTCTTTTACGTTTTCAAGGCCATTAGAGAATTATTTGATGTTGCTCATGCTATTCAAGATTGGCTGTTATTGTCGCAAAAAGAATTTCGAAGTCTATTAGATTAGATGTTGAGTTAACTGGCACCCCTGAATTCATGTCATCTGTCATTTGGACTGCTCCCTCTGGTTTACCTATTGTTCAACCATACAGAGATAGCCCCCAAAGAATGGTTCAAACAAATTTACAATCTATTGTTATTACTGACCCATATGACGTTAAGAATGTTGATGCTAGAAAGCAAGCTAACGGTTTCCCCACCTAATTTTATCCATTTATTGGATGCTACACATATGATGTTATCTACTAATAAATGTCCAGAGCAGGGTTTGACTTTTACTTTAGTTCATGATTCTTATTGGACACACGCCGCCAAAATTTCCAAGATGAACGAAATCTTAAGAAATGAGTTTATTTCATTGCACAAGACTAATTTAATTGAAAAGTTAAAGTCTGAGTTTGAACAACGTTATAGTGGATTTTTGACGGTTGCTTCAATTGATAGTAAATCTGATGTTGCCAAAGCGGCTAAAGAATTTAGAAAAGATCTCTCAATCAAATTGAAGAGAGCTGCTACTTTACGGGACGAATTAAAACTGGAAAGAGAAAGAAGAACTTTATTAAATTCCGAAGATCCAAAGGAAGTTGCTTTAGGTAGGCAATTGAAGTAATCTATCTCTATCTTGGAAGACATTAGGTATGACCAGTCTTCTCTCGATTCAGTTGGCGGTAAGTTCAAGATTATAGTTCCATTTGAAATTCCATCTATTCCACCAAAGGATGACTTCGATGTCTCCGTTGTTAAATATAGTCCTTACTTCTTCTCATAATGAATTTGTTTTTTTGTCCTCCCTTGTTAATATTGAATGTTTTTTTTTTGGTATCATTGTTTTTGCTTTTTGCTTTTGCTTTTGTTACGCATTATTCGGTCCACACAAGTTTTACATTTTTCAAAGCTTTGTTTATTTATTTATTTATTTCATGTTGCATATGCTTATACTTTCGATTCATGGTTTCCCATGGAAGTTCATAATTTGTATATAGTGCTATGGGAGTTCATGGGTTTTATTATCTTATATACAGTTCATACACACTAAATGGAAGTCATTTGTTGTGAACCTTAAGATCGACTTAGCGCTTAAAACTAGTGATAGTTTAGCCGTAGTATAATGTAGAAAGCTAGAATTAATGAATCAAAACTATACAAAAGAGAGGACAAAAAAACACAGCCAAAGACGAATCAACTAATAAGAGGGAAAATCAAAACTACAGAAAACGTCGAAAACGAGAAACATAAGAACATGAACCATTGGAGTGTATAATTGTTGTTGTGATAGTTTTATGCATATGCAAAGATGACAGAAAAAAAGCAACGGGTTGACAAATAAAATAATGTACAGCAAATAACACTAAATCAGAAAGAATATAACGATTTTAGAATCAAAATTGATCAATAAATGTGCATTGAAGAAGCTGAAGAAGTAATTTCCACAACAGGAACAATTTTGCCTTGCGTTTTTAAACTTTCAATCAACGGAGCTAATGTTCCAGTTCTTTCTTTTCAATTAAATCAAACTCTCTAACAAAGGAAATGAAGTGTGCAAAGTAGGAATTCCAATGAGCTTCTAAAGATAAATGCACAATCCTATCAAAGTGATTGTGATAAATATGGACAATAATTCTAAACATCTGTCTACAAATCCCCCCTAATGTCCTTTAAAAATGACGGTGGGAATGTCTGCTGGTTTTAGTAGGAAAAATAGTTTGATCGTTAAACTTGTTATTCATCCAAGCTAACGGATAATTAATGTATTGGTTTGCTGGCAGTGAAACTGTACCTGAATTTTGAACCACCCAACCGTATTCAGTTTTTGGATCAGCAGTCACGGTTGGGTTCTTGTTAGGGGTCACATATTCAAAGATGACACCGTAAAATCTATTCAAATGATTAAACAATTCAAATGTGTTTAAGGCAAGCCATTTGTGGTAATCGACATAGTTGGTAGATGATCAATAGTCTTATAGGAACCTTTCACTAATGCTGTTTTAACAAACGGTTCACTCATGAATAATGGCGGTTTGGCAAGTTGTATTGGTTGCTGTTGTGGTTGAGAAGTTTTCATTGATCTTATAGATTGCTTTGAAGGAGATTGGGTTTTCCTTAGTAAAAGACAGGAGCCATTATTGTTGGAACATAGTGAACCTTGGGCACCATTAGTGTTATTAGTGTTTGTATAGTTTAATGAGTGTGATGAATCATTATTCAAGTATAGTTTGTTATAATTGTTGCCTATTTTACCATTGCCAGGCTAATTCTTATTCTTTAAGCTTCGCGTAAAACGTCTGTTAATAATTATATCGAGGAATATACCTTTTAGATAAAATAAGCCAGTTAGGTTTTTTGGATATCAACCTGAACAGATCTGATGAGAATGAAATCTTTTCTTAAAACATTGATTGAACTGCGACAGTATCTGGAAGAACAGGGCGCATATCCGGATAAAGAACTGGAAGATAATCCGGGAAGTACAACATGGTATGATATTTACGAGGAAAAGAGAAATGGAATGATAATATCTAATCAAAGATACAAAACAAAAACAAGCAAACAAGTTCATGGTGGCATGTTTAATAATATATATGGTGCAAGCAATTGAAGGGTAGTGCACGAGCGAGAAGCCGAATCTGCCATTAACTTATTGCAGGGTCTTTTAATTAATCCGCAGAGGAGCGGGCCGGAGAAGATTCTCAATTCGGGTAAGTTGGCGGGGTGGTTGATCAAGACGTGACTGACTAGTGAGGGGGGGGTGAGGAGAAGTTGCAAGTTGTCTAAGGTGTTTTGGGTGTTTAGGGGAGTGTATTGGGGCCATGTCTGCAAGACCCGCGCTCACCGGGAGCTCGGACTACGGACACCGGGGGCGATCTCCCTAATATCCCGAACACCAACGGCTGAACTTGCACGGCTTCGGACTTTTGAGATGCCTTTTCTTATTCTGGCATTATTAGCAGGAATCTATCTATCAACAATCAAAAACTGTTGAACGCCAATCTGTTAATTAGTCGACCACGCAGCTTCTATTTACTATATAGAAGAGGGGTTTGGATGGTTGGCCTTACGGAGTATATATATATATATTTATTAGAGTGTGTGTTTCTAACAGCAAAAAATACAGCCTCCATTTATCGTGTCAACTGTTAAAACCACTTGCATGTTTGCCACATCCTCTGAACGTGGTCACTATTATTAAAAATATTCTGCTCTCTGCTACATCAGTCATCTCCTTCCTTCTACTTGTTATTCGTTAGAATTCCTTTATATATACCCTCGAAGTGTACATTTCAAGTAGCAGCACCCAATACTCATTATATTTTCGCATAAAAGAATCACATCCACAGGGATTGTATAGATGTTTTCAAATTAAGTCCCCCTATTTTCATACATCTGTCAACAATACTACTTATATCCAAATATAGTTCGTTCGAAACCTATATCAAATCCCTTCATACAATACAACAGCATTATACACTATGACCATTCATCGCCATAGTTTATCAAATGTTTCTTCTTCTGCGCCTTCCAGGGCCATGAGTTTTGAAACAACACATACAACAAGCTCGGTAACTACTAGAACACATTCAGCGACCTCTATGGCTTCTTTCTCTTCAATAGCCACTACACCTGAATTCTCACCAATGATGATTCAAAATGAACTTGGAGATCTATTACACGTTAACGATTTAGAGCTGGATGATAGCAACATTATCGACGATTATGATGATGATGATGATAACGGTGATGCATACTCCAATACTACTGAGCTTTGTGAAGTTAATGAAAGATTAGAACAAGAGCTATCATTTAACCAAACTAGCCAGGACAAATATTTCATTTGCTTGATTGGCTTACCAGCATCTGGTAAATCTACAGTGGTGAGACATCTGATTGAATTCATTACTGAGCATTCCAAACTAAGAGCGAAATCCTTTAACGCTGGTGATGTTAGAAGAAAGCATGAACTTGAACAAAACACCCAAAGACTAGACTTTGACTTCACCAATCAGGATAGCAGATTATTAAGAGAGAAATATTGCTTTGAAGCTTTAAAAAATTTGACTGATTCTTTAGTTGATGATACGATTGATATTGGTATTTTAGATGCTACTAACTCAACAGCTGAAAGAAGATCAGGTGTTTTCAAAAAGGTCAAGGAAGTTTCTACTGCTAAAGGAATCAAGATAAACCCACTGATCCTGGAAGTCAAGTGTAAAAATATGTCAATGAGAAGATTCAACATTGATAAAAAAGCCAGCAACCAAGACTATCGCAACTACCCAAAAGATTTTGCTACCGTGGATTTTCTCAAAAGAGTAGAAAGATACGAAAGGGCCTATGTGCATGTTACATTTGAAGAAATTCAAAAATTGGGTGCAAGGTTCTTTAGTATGACAAACGTTGGTGAAGTATTTTTATACGATTGCGGCAATGTTCATGCAGGTACCTCTAAGAAGCATCATAGACACTGCACAAAGTTCAAAAGCTTAGCTTTGAGTTTGATATACGAGTTTCTGGCCACTTATAGATCCAATCAAGGTCACAAATATTGTGTTGAAGTTGAAACTTTTTATAAAACAGGTATTTATAAGCCAGTCAACGCTAGCCGGTTGTCGTCTTCTTCTTCCTTAGCTTCACTAGGCTCTCTAATTTCTCCAATCACTTCTCAAAAACAACACCTTTCAACAGTTGAGATTACTGACGAAAATGGTTGTAATGCATTTGCGAATTATACAACTGCTAGCAATCCTGCAGGAACCTCTGCTTTGGCTTCGTCTACCACATCTGGGGACAAAAACCCTTCAATTTCTGTTGTTCCTAGTGATGAGTCTACGATTTCAATGTCTACCAGTTCTGATACCATATATCCTGTTAACAGCGGTTTCTGACTCAACTTTATGGTCTTTTTTTTTCTTTTATTGATCTTTTCTACCTTTGTCTATTATTGGGATTATCTTTTCAACCTTGGGCTTCAAAACGCATCCATAAGGGGTGATGCATTTTAATTAATTTTATTTGTACATATTTATTTATTTGTTTTTACTTTAATTGGAAAAGTTATTGTTGGTTTCTCTATATACTTCTTTCAGTTCTTTTATCTTTGTTTCTCTGTTGTACTAATACTTTTTATAAACGGCCCTCTTTATACACTCTATATAATTTATAGAAAGATACTCAAAAATTTATAACACCTTTAAAAAACCTTTTCTCATCGATCAGTAAAAAAATTCTATTAATTAAAATCGTTATATACCGTGGAAGAAAAACTATTAGCTATAAATATAGTCATTCAATTAATCGATCCAGGGATTCTGAATCCAGGTAAAGTGCCAAATCCAGGCAAGATCGGAACATCTTTCTTAGCAGCAGCTTTGGCGTCTCCACTCATATTTCCAGCTGTACCAGATGATATACCAGCTCCAGTCGCAGAAGAAACATAATCCATGTCCTTGATTGCTATACTTTGCTGCTTCTCACTCCATGATTCTCCAGTGTATGCACTATCTTTGAATCCAAAGGTATCGTTTGGTCTGGCTCTGCACCAAAATCTCATTGACTTATCAGCACCAGCAGTACATAATATATGACCTAGTGGGTGGTATTCTATAGTATGGATGGCTTTATCGTGAGCGTGTGGGATTTTGTGTAATGGGTTGTTAATTGGATTAGGTTGTCTTTCTTTGTTGAGCACAATATCTCTTTGAATATCCTTTGATAAATCGTATGTAGATAAATTACCATCATAACCACCGAGAGTTAACACAGAAGAATGTATTGGGTGCCAGTTTGATGAGATGTCGTAATCTCCCGCTGATTTAATTAGGTTTAACGTTTTCATTGTTCTGATGTCAAATATTCTTGTTGATTTATCCCTTGATGTCGCTGCTAATAGTCTCTCATTACCAGTTTTCTGAAATTTTGCAGTGGTGATGGTCTGTTTGAAATCATGTATTGTTGTTATACATCTAGCATCTCTAGGATCCCAAAATTTCACTAAACTATCTTTCGATCCACTAACGATCAACCCTAATGAGGAATGCCAATCTGAGCATTTGACATCCCAATGGTGACCTTTCAAAGTTCTTTCTTCTTTGGCAGTCACAAAATTCCAGATTTTCAAAGTTTGATCGTCGGAACAACTGACAAATTTGGAATCGTTAGGAGAAAAGACTAAATTTTGAACGGCATTTTCATGGGCACGATCCAGGATATTGACGTTATTGAAATTAGGTTGCCAAAATTTAATGCATCCATTTTTGTCACCACTGATCAACCATTCACCGTTATGACTGTATTCTAATGTAAAAATAGGGGCATCATGGGCCTGCATGATAGTTTCAAAATTGAAAGTTAACCCATTCCAAAGAGTAAACTCGCCGGAGTGTGAAGAAACTAACACTCTGCGTGCATCTGGGGTCCACTTGATAGCATGAATGGCATGTTTTGACTTGTTTGTCGAAACATGAACAAATTTTGTGGCTAGGTCGTATACGACCGGTTGTTCATTGTTAGGCGGTAGTAAATGGGTTAGGTAAGACATATCGGGTCTGATTTTACCTGTTGGTTGTCGTTTTCTTCGGTTCAAGACATTTTTTTCGATCATGTATTTACCCATTGGTGTAAAATAGTCAATGGTTCTTCTATGTTGGGATTTACTCTTATCAGTATCATCTCCTCCTGTTCCATGATCTTGGTTCTGTTGTTGGTATTGGCGATGTACAGTTTGGGAACGATTCTGGTAGGGCTGTTGCTGTTGCCTCTGTCTGTATGCAGTGTTATTGTTATTATTATTTTGGTTCATTTTGTAATTTTGTAGAGTATTCAACAATGAGTGAATAAGTTTGATACTAAGTATTTATCTTTGTTGCGTCTTATTCAGATGTATCAATCCTCTTTGTACATCTCTATATCTCTAGTCTATGTATTTCGTATCATACCCAAAAGGTTTAAAATATTGAACTTAGAACTTGTTGGAAATTTAAGGAGTAAACATATGCGTGTGCAACACAAAATTAATTATGTCATCTTCTGGGTAAATTTGGGTCGATCGACTTGGTCTTTAAAAAACGTTGAATGAATCGTTAACGATCCTTCGATTAAGGATATCGCACTTCAAGTTATCAACTCATAATGCCTCCATACTGCAAGAGAAAGTTTCCCAAACTTTGTTTAACCAGAAGAGACATTGGTCAGCCTCTGGCTCAGTGTCAAGGAGAAAAAGAAAACTAGTTCAGTTTTCATGATTATATAATTGATTACAAAGCCAAACGTCAAACTCATATAGACGTGGGTGGTCGAGGCAAATCGTGTGACCACATTATGGACATTTGAAATCTGTCTAAATTTCAGGCTTAAGTTTGTACTGGCTCTAGAATTTATGTAGTCCTTTTCCAATGATAGTTTATTTTATAATATGAAAATTACAAATTAACAGAGAGGTAGTTATATGCGACCACGCAGTATATATCAAACGCTAAATCTAAGTTAAATTGGCAACGTCCAACAAAAACAAGAAAAGTCAAACTTAAATTCAATTTGCTTCAAGACTAATTGATTAATTAGTACACGCCTCCAGTTTTAGGTTCGGACTCTGCAACCAGATAAAGAGATTGGAATAGATATGATAAGCATGTGAACCTCTTCCAAACTCTCTTCCAAACTATGAGTACAAAGTAAATGTTAATAACTCAAGAATACGATAAAGCATAACAAATTGAGGAAATAAAAGCATCAATTATCTGCTTCTATAATTGATGATAAATTGATAAATTGAACCGATAATAGATAAGTAGAAAGTCTAGAAAGGAAAAAAAGAAACGCAGACAATAAATAAAGACTATACAGGTATCGTTAAACTGAAGTCACTTTGTTGTATAAACAGAGTTAAAAAGAAAAAAAGGTAGAATGAAAAGCATATATTAAGGGAAATACAAATAGAAAGCAATATTAGAAAGGAATTTAAACTGTGGAACAAAATTAACGTCCAAGGTACTTCTTTTCAAGTGGTCTGCAGATGTTGTAGACAATGAATGAAAAACTGAAGGCTAATTCGAAACCAATATCAGCACCATAGTCACCAATCTTTTCAGAAATCTTACCCATGTACCAAGTTTGATCCATACCAAGAACAACACCCATAACACCGAAACAGAAGGCAAGAGTACCAGCGTAACCTGGGTTCAATTTGGTCTTATCGTTGTAAATCTCCAAATTGTAACCAGAGAAACCTTTTAAGTAAATGAAATGCTCAGATAATGAAATGGCATCGTAGATAGCTAAGTAGTATCCAATCAAATTCATGAAGTTATCCATAACAGACTCGAAACTGTAGTAAGCTGGGATACAAATGGCTAAAGTTAAACAGTTACCCAAAACGGTCCAGACAACTCTTGGAACCCTGGCAAATTGAGACCAAAATGCTTGAGCACCTAAAGCAATTGAGTACATGTTTGGAATGTTGTTACAAACAGTGGATAAAGCTAAAACAACAGATAAGAATTCACCGAATCTGTGTAATGAGTCTTGGACTAAGATAGCGTAAACTAACCCACCAATAGAGTATTCGTCGTACAACGTAGCATACTTTTCACTGGTCTTGGTACCACAAACAGCAGCTGCACCTAAAATCATAGTGAAAATTAATGGGAAACATAAACCAGCCCAGACACAGAAGAAGATCTTGTATGGGTTAGAATCACTTCTCATATAGGTCGTGTAATCAGCAGCATAAGTAGTCCAACCAGCGGCGAAACCGAAAATGGTACCACCGAAAGATAAAACACCGCCAGCAAAGGTCTTACCAGAGCCCCAAGTGGTGAAAGTACCATCACCGTTTGGTAAACCAGCTTCAAAAACGCCATCCATTGCTAATCTGCAAATAATGGCAATGAAACAAGCAAGGTTTGGAATCCATGACCATTTTTCGTATAAATGAATGGCATGATAACCGAAGAAAGTAACCAAAATAGTCAATAAGACTAAAATCAAACAACCGGCCCATGGAGGTAAAGCAAAGTTATTAACCATGTGTAATAGTTGGGCGGAAGACATAATATTAACAGCACCCCAACCAACACAACAAACAACATTAATAGCAGAGAAAATTCTCATTGCTAAATCACCAACCAAGTATCTGGATAAAACCATCTGTCTCAAACCGAATTTCGCACCGTGAATAGAGTAGAAAGCAACAGGTGCAGCACCAAGTAAATTGAAGAAAATAATTGTTAAAACAGAAGTACCAAAATCTAAACCGAAGACACCAAATGATAGAGCACCTAAAGCGAAAGTGGCGATGACCATGTTGGCAGATAGCCACATAGAGGCACAACCCCAGACAGAGGTTTCTGTTTTTTCTTCTTCTGGGACTCTTTCAATACCTCTGGTCTCACCGTGGAACATTTCCATAATGTTGGCATAAATACTTGCATACTTGCCGGTTGAAACTTCAGTTGTTTCTTGAATGAATGGCTCATCAGAAAGAGAGGCATCGGCGGCCTTCTTTTCATTATCGTATTCAGTTGAAGACATTGTGAGTTGTGCTAATGAATAACGATTGAAAAATTGAAAGAATTAAGATGGGATTATGAGTGGAGGTTTGGAAAACTGATGGAATATCGAATCTTTATATATAAGTTTTTTCTTCAGAGAGGAAGCAAAAAAAAAAATGAGCACGATAGAGATGATAATGAACGACGCAAATGGCCGTACCCTGTAGGACTGGCATTTGCTGAGGATCTGTTGATAATCTATTGTTCTACCAGTTTGTGAAATGTGGCCGGAAAAAAAAGAAACATTTTACATAGAGACGGGGACTTGCGGTTTACTTGCTGAAACTTTGTCTCGGCGGCGATTACAGCAATGGATGGATAAGGTCAGTTTCCAGCTTGTAACTTGTAGCTTGCAAGCTACTGTATGTGATATAGATAGCTGCTAAACAGCAAATAGGGTCTGTATTATGTATACATATCATATTAATACTAGATATACATTTCTCTATAAATATATTTATAGCTTATTATGTAGAAACTTTTCAAAAGTGAACTTGAAAGGAAACGGTAATGCCCAGCCAGAATAGGAAAAATGAAACTCCCTTGCTTGGCTTTTCCGCGGAGCGAGCGAAAGGAGAACACTGGCACTCGCTGACTGATAGTTAATCTTGGTTGCACTTTCCAACTAGCTATCGTTGATTAATCTCAAAATATCTACTGCATATCTGCATCATTCCTGATTGACCAGTAGACTGCCCAACTTGCATGGACCTTCTTTGTATTTTACAAATTATGCTTTGGCACCTCAATCATGCTCTTTAAGTCTAATTGTTTAGGTGAACTGACATGCAGAGAAGCTCCGATACGTGCTATTATAATCACTCTCAAGGCACTGGAGGCTCATGTAGGAAAATGGGCAATTTTGATTAAAACATTCAGCATATTTTAGGGATCAATATATTTTCTACAGAACTGGTTAGTTGTCAATCTAGAAAATGTTGTGTAACTTTTCCTTGATTTATTAAGTTCTTGACAAAAATTACCTGTTGCCAAGAGGCTGTTTTCTGGAGCCAAGCCAAACCGAGCAGTCTAAAATCTTAGATACTAGTTAAATCTACAGGTATTGCATTTTCGGAGTTTCTGTTTACAGAGCGGATCCTCATCTTGTGAATATGATTCAGCGATCAAGATACCCAAAATCAAAATTACGTGCTCATGGCTTTTTAACTTTAAGGAGCAGTTTTATAAGAAAACACAGGCAAAATATTAATTAAAAATAAAAAGCAGTAAAACGAAAGGATCTGTAAATATGAATGAAAAACAAGCTCAAAAAGTGATTATCCTACGTCATTCTGATAAGTAAAAAGTAGGTCTTTCAAAAGACTAAAAGACGAGGGTAATAAAAAGAGTAAAAATGTATAACTGAAATAAGAACTGAAAGAAGAACTAGAGAAAAAAACGCAGATAGGGAATTCGGTGCTTAACGGCCAAAGTATTTCTTTTCAAATGGTCTGGTAGTGTTGTAAACAATAAATGCGAAACTGAAGGCTAATTCAAAACCAACATCACCACCATAGTCACCAATCTTTTCAGAAATAATACCTACGTACCAAGATTGGTTCATACCAAGAACAACACCCATAACACCGAAACAGAAGGCAAGAGTACCAGCGTAACCTGGATTCAATTTGCTCTTATCATTGTAAGCTTCTAAGTTGTAACCAGAGAAACCCTTTAAGAAGAAGAAGTGTTCAGAAAATGAAATGGCATCGTAGATAGCTAAGTAGTAACCAATCAAATTCATGAAGTTGTGCATAACAGATTCAAACTCATAATAAGCAGGGATACAAATAGCTAAAGTTAAACAGTTACCAGCAATGGTCCAGACAACTCTTGGAACCTTGGCAAATTGAGACCATAAAGCTTGAGCACCTAATCCAATTGAGTACATGTTTGGAATGTTGTTACAAACAGTGGATAAAGCTAAAACAACAGATAAGAATTCACCGAATTTGTGTAATGAGTCTTGGACTAAGATAGCGTAAACTAAACCACCAACAGAGTATTCGCCGTACAACGTAGCATACTTTTCACTGGTCTTGGTACCACAAACAGCAGCTGCACCTAAAATCATAGTGAAACATAAGGGTAAACATAAACCAGCCCAAACAGAAAAGAAGATTTTATATGGGTTAGAATCAGTTCTCATATAAGTGGAGTAATCAGCTGCAAAAGTGGTCCAACCAGCGGCGAAACCGAAACAAGTACCACCGAAAGATAAAACACCACCAGCAAAGGTTTTACCAGATCCCCAAGTGGTGAAAGTACCATCACCGTTTGGTAAGCCAGCTTCAAAAACATCATCCATTGCTAATCTACAAATGATGGCAAGGAAGCAAGCAGCATTTGGAATCCATGACCATTTTTCATAAGTGTGAATAACATGGTAACCGAAGAAAGTAACCAAAATAGTCAATAAGACTAAAATCAAACAACCAGCCCATGGAGGTAAAGCAAAGTTATTAACCATGTGTAATAGTTGGGCGGAAGACATAATATTAACAGCACCCCAACCAACACAACAAACAACGTTAATAGCAGAGAAAACTCTCATTGCTAAATCACCAACCAAATATCTAGAAAGAATCATTTGTCTTAAACCAGTTTTAGCACCGTGAACGGAGAAGAAAGCAACCGGGAAACCACCGAGTAAATTGAAAAATATAATTGTTAAAACAGAAGTACCAAAATCTAAACCAAAAACAGAGTATGATAAAGCGCCTAAAGAGAAAGTAGCAATAACCAAGTTGGCAGATAACCACATAGATGCACAACCAAACATAGAAGTTTGAGTCTTTTCCTCTTCAGGAACCCTTTCAATACCTCTGGTTTCACCGTGGAACATTTCCATGATATTAGAGAAGATGCCACCTAATTTGGTTTCAGAAACTTCGGTAGTTTCTTGAATGAATGGTTCATCAGAAAGAGAGGCATCGGCGGCCTTCTTTTCATTATCGTATTCAGTTGAAGACATTGTGAGTGGTTCTAAAATCAATTGTTTGTAGAAAATTGGGTAAAGACTTGAAATCTAATGAACAAACAGTAATGACTATTGAAGATCCGAAATCTTGTTTTTAAACTGAAATTCGATTGGACTGAAAAGAAACCGAAACGGTATCTTTATATAGCATTCTTTCCCTTCCTTTTCTTTTTAGATATAAACATTTCTTGAATATAAAACGACAAGAAATTTGTTAAAAAAATTTGCTTTTAGGGGGGAAAATACCAAGAGTTTTCCAGGGTCCTACTTTAATAAAAACAGAGCGAAACAGTGTTTTATTGGCTATTGTTAGTGGTTGCTTCCTGCATATTCTTTATAGAGTGTCCGCGCAGTGTGACTCTTATCGAATAATAAAAGAATTTGGCGAAGCACGTCTTCTGCGCATTCTGGAGATATCCTTGCACCTCGCTCCGTGACATAGCCCCGGTGTGCCATTTGTTTCTTTTCGGAAAAGGCCAGATAAGAGCTCGAAGGCCTCCTAATCAACCTGACTATGATTGATTCAAGTCTTTGTTCGATTCAATTGACATCATCAGTTGACTACATCAAATAAGTATATTATACAGTTGGATTAGAATGTATAGCGAGTCGTTCAACGAAATTTTACTGGCATCTGTATAGACTTCGCCAACAGATTTCAAAATCCAGGGTGTTCACCTTGTGTAAACTGTATCTCTTTATATGAGAGATTGACAGCCTGGGGCTACTAAATAATATAATGTTTCCGTATTCCATACATGGGGCAATTAATAAAATCCAGCACCGCATCTGTCAATTTCTAATGTCAAATCAATTAAAGTACCTTTCATTAGCTGTAAGATCGATTAGATCATGTATATGTATGTGCGTCATGTAAACTGGCTTCTCTCTGGGATCAAATAGAAACCAATTATATCGCCTATTCTTCTAGTGAGAGTCCCTAGATATGTCAGATTAAATCCTCTAGTTACACTTTTCAACAACCGAGCAAAATGCAATTGATCTGTTCTTTGTTCATGGCCGTTTTACACCATAGGAACTTCAGGCAAGGTTCATTCTAGTAATGTCTCCCTGCATAATATAGATAAGAAGATAAGTTGCAGCGCGCGCGGTGAAGCAATGTGGGCTATTCAGTGGCCAAGGGAACCTCCGTTCTCCACGGCAAGATCTATACTCTGGTTCTAGGAGTCTTTACAAGATATGCCTTCTAGAGGGAGGTATCACTGGGTAGAATGTTATTATAAGGTGTTTCTGTGGATGTTAGTTTACAGATAATTAGATATACTTTAACCTCCAGTTACAGTAGCGCTACAAAAGATCAACACACTGTACAACAACAACAGCCTGCAAATTTATTGGATCAAAAACTGTATAATTGAGAAATTGCTTCAACGGATGATGGATTTCGCACTGGTGATTACGGACTTTGCCTTGTAGAAAAAAAGTAATGGTTTCATTTTTATTAGAGTAAGATGTAATAGTGTTTACTTGAACTGAAGTCAACTTTGCATTGCTGTAAATTGATAGTTTGAAAAGCAATTGAGCGTTCTTGTAGAACTTCTACACCAAAGAGGTCATTGTGTTTCAGTTCGTTTGTTTTGTCAGAATCGAGATTACTCTTGCTGGTATATCCACTAACATGTTCAAAATACTAATATAGCATAGCATCTGTAAACGGGCACTTATATGACAGGTATTTACGATTTCGTGGGAAAATGTTGAAGTCTTGCTAAACAAGCAATGGTTCCAACTGGTAATATTGTAGTTGAACCCAAAGTTTAGTGATATACGTAGATGCTGGTATGGGCATTACTTGTGGACAGGTTTTGGGACGCTACTTTTCAAAAACTATGAGTCTGCCTGTTACGTTACAAGAATAAATTAGGACAAGCTATAGAGCTCTTTACAAACTGGCAACCCCAAGGACCTGGAACTGTTCAAAATGAATGGAGCGTCGGAGTCCAATAATCAGTATGCAATATGTATGCAGAATGGGCAGTTAGTGGCTCATCGGCAAATATTGATTTTAACTGCATAGCGCCACTTTGGCAAAGTCGTCAATTTTGTCCCTCCAGGTCTGACAAGCTAGCTCCCCAGTAAGGTGGAAGCACGGCGCATTCGTCTGTTGGAATTACGGAAAACTGCGAGACTCCCTGGGGTCGCGGCAGCCCGTAACCAGTAGCCAACCAAAAAACTCTTATCAGTAACCCTTCCGCGGAAAGAATATGAATAACTGGCTTGTTTAGAAGTTGAAACGCTAATTGCATCAAACCGTAAGCGGCTTATAAACCTAAACGAAGTCAAACTCTTTCTTTGAAACGGCTCGTGAGACCTTGGTCCTGTGGTTAATCTTAACCAATCATTATTGGTTTATAGAGTGAAGTTTGTAAAACAGGGTAAAACAGACCTCTGAAAATACTCAGGTTCGCCTCTACATTATGGGTCAGGGGTACGTACTCCTTCATCTCCGCGGAAAAAGAGGGCTGCAAGTGCTGGACTTTTGTGAATGGGAGAATCCGACTCTACTGAATATGTTGGTAATATAGCTGCCATATTGGGAAGCCTTTTGAAACATTCGGAAAATAATAGTGTAAACTTCATGCAGTTCTCCATCTGCTTTTACCCTTAATTTCCATGTGTATCTGACTTGAGCTTTTTGAGACCTATAAGTTATTCCTATAATAAAAATACGTGTTTGCAAATTCTGAACCTATAAAGAATCCAAGTCTTTGAATTGGTCTCGGAGATCTCCATCAAAGGTACAGATATATGGACCAGTCATTGAAGTTAGATTGGAGTTATACATAGGTAAATATCATGTCATGCTAATATTGTCAGTCATAAATCTATCAGAAAACCTTTACAGTACTGATTACCTGACTTTAAAGAAATCGGAAAACTTGCTTTTGAAAACATTTTGAACTTATATATACTGCAAAGCATAAGGTTGTCATCAGCCCCTAAACTAATCATGATAGCTTCTCAATTAGGCATTAAGACAGATAGATTACTACTTGCAGCCAATCGAAATTGTAAACAGAGTGATATATGTCTCGGATGCATAAGTATATACATTTACAAGTGTTAGTGGGAATACCTCCGTTTTTAAGACTTCCTCATGGATGATGATATACAGAAAAAGTGAGCTTAACACGTGAAGTTCGTTTAGATTTCTCTATAATTAAGACTTTCGGAGAATATAGAAATGCAACCTGTAGAGAGCCTATGTATCTTGATTTGACACTAACTCCTGTTTCACTTAAAGATAAGGAAGACCACACAGTAATACGTTGCTCATTGGGGAAGGCAGTGATAGTTTATATGATAAGATAACGGGCTAATAAACCATGCACAGCGATAAGGAAGATTGGTGAGAGCAAAAGTTTAAATGTGGGGAACCAGCATCACAGGTCAGACATCACAGATCAATGTCTATATCTATAGGCAATGAAAGAAGCCTAGACGTTGTGGCAAAAGCCCTTTGTTAAGCTGAGCTTGAATATCAAGCCGGAAATATGTATTTTACTGATATGTACACCAAAATATTGGCTGTTAATAAAGGAAGAATAAATAGAGAAAATTGGTCGATTTTGTTCTTGAATTTACCCAAAAACTGTGTACTTTTTTGGATACATGTGTATCCACATCTACCTCTCTGTAATTTCACTTATCAGATAATTTCATGCGATAACTAAATCGTAGACTTAGTCCCCTGAGAGTTTTAATCAATGAGAGGGCAGAATAAATTTGTCTGTATGGAGTGCATAACTAAGGTGGTGGCTAGGGAGCGATCACTTTGATAGTAAGCCAAATTGAGCTATTCCAAACCCCCTGAATTTCTGGCTTTAATCAAAAGAGATTTCAAGCTGAAATATTAGGAGTAATCTTTATTTGTTTTTCAGGTGTTGTTCGTTTTTTATAAGTATACAGGTAAGCTGGATCAAGAGTATTAATTCAATTTCTAAACTAAAGGTGAATTTTGTATCTAGTATTTTCTGTTATTATGAATATGTTGCTTTTGCAAAACCTCCAACTCGAAACTAACTCATTGGCAGACGACGACAGGATTAAACAGAAATTGATCCAACCAAAAATAGAATATTCGACTTAATAGCAGTTATCTTGATCTTTATTCCACTTTGTAAACTGCAGAGATCTGTTTTCTGTTTCAAAACCACAACATCAAATTCTGTCGTAAAATAAGGCTGTCTGTAGTGTACCCTTGGGCAAATAGATTACACAGCCACGAAATTATTCAAGAACAGACAATAGAATTAAATTAAGGCGTCACCTATATTTAGTATCTAAGTTCTTCTCAAACTTGAAGACGGAAGTTGGTTAGTTTGCCACTTTCAATTGGACAGTTTCCATCTACCAATATACCTTAAATACCTACGGTATACTAAATTTGACTATTTCTTCTATACACTGTTTAACCCATCAAAAGAAAAAAGTGTATATAATATGTCTTTAAAAGAATCAATTGACAAAGCCACCTCATCAGAATTGACGGAGGATGACTATAGTTTATTGCTCGATGTTGTTGATACCGTTAAGTCGAACACAGATACCAACATACAAGAATCAATTTCAATCATCAAAACTAAATTAGAATCTAATGATGCAAATGTGATTTTAAGAACTATAACTTTAATTGACTTCCTTGCTGAAAACTGTGGTGCCATGATGAGAGGTGAGATTGCCAAAAAATCTTTTGTCAACAATTACATGGTCAAACTAATTAATGACTCTCGAATGCACAATTCTATTAAATTTGCTGTTATCAAAGAAATTTATAAATTGAGTAAAACTTTCAGAGGGGATGAAAGTTTGAAAGTTATGGAAGATACTTTTAAAGATTTGAAAAACAGCTATCTATATCTATGCCAACAAGCAATCAGTGAAGTTGACGGTGGCTCCAGATCTACCCATCAAAGCTTAAACAACACGAACTCAACCGAAGAAGAAGACGAAGAATTAAGAAGGGCAATTGAAATGTCCTTAAAAGATTCCCAAAGAGGATATCCCCAATCACGACCACTGGTTCAATCAGCGCCAGAACAGCAAGCTCCAGCAATTTCTCAGTCACCAGTTCAGCAACAGCAACAGCAACCAATCACCACGCAACAGCCGATACAACAAGAAGCTTTAATGGAACAAGAGGGCCCCGATAAAGTAAAGGCATTATACGACTTAACTACAAATGACGACGATACCCTTTCATTCAAAAAGGATGACATCATTACTGTTGTTGAGAATGTGAATGAAGATTGGTTAAGAGGTTGTCTTAATGGCAAATTAGGTATTATTCCGAACAATTATGTCGAGAAAATCCCAAAGACAACGACAAAAGACATTAAAGAATTAACTGCCACTTTAAATCAATCGTTCAATGTCGAAGTCTTATTATCTAAATTAATGGACTTGAAATCCAAACTTGCCACTAATCCAGTTGCCAATAACGAATTTGAACAAATTCTAATCAGAGACGAGATTCCTTCCAAGTTAGATGGATTAGAGAAAACCAGAAATGATTTGAAAAAAATGTTGGATATGTGCAAATTGAAAATAATGGAATTGGAAAGTATGGAGAAAAACATTGATTCAAGTGTTGGTTTGTATCAAAAGTTATGTGACGAATCTAGAAAACCTTCACAACAATACCCACAACAGCAAGCATTGGGGCAATATCCAACTGGTTTGAATCAACAAATGAACAACTTGAGTATAAACCCAACAGCGACAGGAAATAACAGTAACAACCCATATACATCGTTGACGGGGACAATTCAATCCAGTACAACGGGCTCTATGAATCCATACACTCAACAAAATCAAATAACTGGTAATCAAACTTTTGCTCCCCAACAAACGGGCGGTTATCAATACCCTAACCAACATCCAAGTTATTGAGTCCTTTCAATCTACTGCATGATTTCCTTTATTATTGTGTTGATTCATTTCTCTTACATACTAGCTAAACAGAAACTGTCCTTTATTATGAGTAAGTGGTAGCAAAAATAAATAAGATTAATAACGTCAATATCAAGTATTTTAATGTCCAATGAGTGTTTTTCATTCCTTCTACATTTTTATTTTCGGTTTCGCTGTTATTTCTTCTTAATTTCAAGTTATGTAAGTTGTAAGTTAAAACACATGTAGTGAATTTATTCCTTCTTCTATTTTTTTACTGATTTATAATTTGTCTTCCGTTTTTTGATTTCAATTCTTTACAATCTCCATTTCGTTTAAATTAATCTTTATTTGTATTATTAGTTACACGCAAAATAAATAAATATAATTTATTACAACGACTGCGAGTCATTCAACAACGTATTTAAACTAACCAAATGCTCATGATTCATGTTTATCAAGTCATCAACATTATCTCTCTTTGAGAAATATACGTTATCCAATCTCTCAATAACATCAGCTTGGTCATTTAAAATAACATTACTCATATCTCCCATATCTAACTTTTTCAATCTATATAACAACAATCTAATTTTTGAAAATTCATAATTAATGGGACATTTTTGGGTCTTTGATTCAAACATATTGACATCAATATTAGATACACTACCAGGGCTATTGTTTATTGTTGCTATCGAACCTATATTCATTGATATAATATTAGAGAAAGTTATAGATATCGTCTCCAACAAACCATTTATTATTATATTTGTTGGGTTCTCTAGGGAAGGATCCAGATCATCAGATAACATCTGAGCTTCTAAAAATGTCAAATAATTGAACAATTTATGAATTACTGAATACTGAGTCGGATTTTTTAAGTCCGTAGTAATCGTGTTATTTTCAACTGGTAAATCAGTTTCCAATCTAACATACCGAGCTTCCTTGAAAATTGAAACCTCCTTTATCGTTAATGGTTCATTCAGTCTCAGTGAAGGTTGTAAATCATTACTATTTTTGTTGTTGCTGCTACCGTCTTGACCTAAGTGCAATAGGTCGATAATAAAGATTCTTGAGTTGGATGATGCAGTGGTGGCTTGATCTTTGACTAATTTTGTAGTAAGGTCCTTTAAGGAGTCATATGACCATTGATGTATCATTTATAGTGAGATTGGTTTTTAACGGCATCTTTTCTGTCTTCAAGCTTGTTTTGAAGAGCAAACAAAGTTAAAGAAGAGCAAGACTCTGTTTCCCCTTCAATTCAAATAAGTTATTTGATTCTACGCGAAAACAGAACAAAAACGTAAGCGCCGCCAAATTGAATAAATCTCTTAGACAGGTTATTTATTTCACTCTGACCCGTCAGATGGTCTTTGCATAACTAACTTCAGTTTTACATTTAGTAGCCCTTCATTGGTAGGATAATACGGTCATACACCCAAGGAAACATGTGTCGACGGGATATTCATTTATATTTTCTGACAATATCATAATTTAAAATAGTCCAGTTTATACCGTCTTTATTTCAAGGAACCCAATGTTCAACCGCCTTAGATCTTCTTTTTGGAAGTGCAGGAAGAACCAAGTCCAAGCGTCTTGAATAACAATGTTAGATCAGCGTTTTAAAAGGCACTGCAACCAATTTAATTCTGTCTAAATTAGTAGATTTTGTAGATTCCTTTCATCGGTAAGAACAGTTACACTGCCTGAAATGCGATCTCGTTTCCTTTCCATCTGAACAAATAACCTAATATAATCTAATCTTCAGGGGCAGTAGTGTATTCTTAGGATATCTGGATTGCTTACTATATAGTGCAGATGATCGCCAACCTTTCAAATTATACGTACTTCCAATCAAGCCAAAGAAAAAGTGCTTTCATCATACACTGGCGTTACTACTCGTTGCCAGCTTACGGTCAAGTACAGCCAGTCCATAGATTGGATTGAGGCTTTTTCCTGTTCTGGTCCAAAGAAAGACACACAGAGATTTCAAACAAAGCAAAAATCTCAGATTTCCAATGATCGAAGGAATTGAGCTCATCCAGTTTTGAAATTTATTACATTACATCTGTCAATTCATTTAATAGTGAATGAATCACCGAGGATAGACAACAAGCAATGACTATTCTCATGTTCATTTAGCCTTCTGTGAGATACAGTATATACTAGGATATACACCACTTGAACATTTACAGGCATATGTGTCTCTCCTCTTGTTCAGTGAACAGCTGCCATTTGTCCCCCGTGCCAAACATCTCTACTCTCTACTAATAGTAGCACCTACACAGCCTATTAGTCTCCCCGTAAACCTCGTCAATCAAACCCTCCAAATCAACTCAAATGGTCCAAAATTAAAAACTGCGTCCATCTCCTATCTACGCTTTCTTTGTTTGGTCCAGGTACGACTTACTCATACACCCAATATCTGCCCAATATCTGTGTATAGACCTCTACAACCGTCCTGTTGTATATATAACATACTCTGCTTTCTTTTATTCAGACTGTTGAACGCAAACCATCCCCTTTCAATTGATATATTAGAATATTTATAGATCCGTCCGGGCACAAAGCGATTAAGTTCTACTCCCATCTCAAAGCACAGCAGGTTCCTTATACTTCCTTGGCAACAATCTTTTCATTGATTCAGTGTATCATAAAACGTTCTGACCTGAATATTCAGCATTTAGGTCTCACTCCATTCCTTCAATCCAATTACCTTGATATCATCATTTATTTGGCCTATATTCTCGTCATTTTTCTTAACTTCCCCCATTTAATTTTCTTTTCCAACTACAATTTGTTCAAGACAAAGCAAAACCTCCAATTTATAGACTGTTTTAATTTTTATTCATTAACATTCGACAACATCTACAGATATATGTTTATATCAGCGTAGTAACTATTTCATACTTTATACACGAACAACTTTTACATTCAGTTCTTGAAATTCAAAACAACAACGATTAAGCCATGCAACAAGTATTCGAAAACTATGAAGACCTAACAGGTTTAAGATTTGCTTGGAATGCGTTCCCACAGTCAAAACAAAGCTTTAAAAAATCATTAGTTCCATTTTCATGTTTATACCAACCTTTAAGACCAAGTGAAAATTCTGTTCTTTTAAATGGCCTTCCGACAGTTTGTAAAGGTTGTAAAGCAATCATTAATCCGTTTTGCCAACCTGACGTACAATCCAGAACATGGACTTGCCCAATATGTACATGCAGAAATCAATTGAATCCGTTAATGGATACTTTACCGTATGAAACAAACCCTCAAGCATTGAATTTTGAATACATACTCCCTCCAATTTCAAACAATCCTCAACCGTTAGTTTTTTTATTTGTTGTTGATCTTTGTATCGATGAAGAAAGTCTGGCTGCATTGAAGGAAAGTTTAATAGTGGCAATTAACTTGTTACCGCCAACAGCCTTAGTTGGTTTCATAACTTATGGACAAAATGTAAATGTGCATGAAATCGGTCATTATGATTGCTCTAATAGTCATTGTTTTAATGGCGCAAAAACTTATACAGCAGATCAAATTGATAAACATTTAGGCTTACTGTCAAAAGATTTAAGACCAATAAATAACAATAGCAGTCAGAACCGAAATTCTCACCTTGAAATGCCAACAACTCCTGGTTACAGATTCATTCAACAATTGCAGATGTGTGAGTTCCAATTGACATTACTTATTGAATCGTTAAGACCAGATTCGTTTCCAATTCCAAAGTATAACAGATTCAAAAGAGCAACGGGTTGTGCTTTGAATGTTGCTACCAATTTGCTATCTACAACTTTCTCCAAAATAGGTTCTCAGATTATGTTATTCAGTGGCGGACCATGTACCTATGGACCTGGTGCAATTGTTGGAACTCAATTGAAAGAACCAATTAGATCGCATCATGATTTATTTAACGATGCGTCTGCTTTAAAATCTTATAAGAACGTTTGTAAATTTTATGATGATATGGCAAGCAAAGCGTCTTACAATGGACATACTGTTAATGTTTTCATCGGATCCTATGACCAAGTCGGTTTAAGTGAAATGGAGACTTTGATCAATAAGACCGGAGGTGTTGCCGTTCAGAGTGATGGTTTTACAACTGCTATCTTTAGGCAATCTTTACAAAAATGCTTAAACAAAAATCCAAACACTGATACCTTTGATTTTGGTATGAACGGTACATTAGAAGTTAAAATGACTAATAATATGAAAGTTCATGGATTAATCGGTCATGCCACGTCCTTACAGCGTAAAGGTTTGAGTGTTTCCGATATCGAAGTTGGGTTGGGTGGTACTGATTCTTGGAAATTAGGAACAATTCTACCACATTCAACATATGCACTTTATTTTGAGCCATCAGCAACAAATTCTTCGTCTTCATTCATCGTTTTACAATTTATTACAGCTTATCAGCATCCAGATGGTACAAGAAGACTTCACGTTACAACCAGTCAAAAGCCAATCATTCCATCAAGTTTGAATTTGATTGACTATTTCGATCAAGAAGCCGCCACTGTGTTAGTAGCAAGAGAAGCTGTTTATAAAGTTTTTAAAGATAACTCAACGGATGCAATTAGATGGTGTGATAAACTGCTCGTTGATTTATGTTCAAATTTTGGAAATTATAGAGAGAATGATCCAAAATCATTGGTTCTACCACAACCATTAAATTTCTTCCCTCAATTCATGTATCATTTAAGAAGATCGAATTTCATTCAAGTTTTCGGCTCTTCACCTGATGAAACTGCCTTTTATAGACATTGTTTCCTTTCTGAAGACTGTATGAATTCATTGATTATGATTCAGCCAACTTTGACTTCTTTTGGAATAGATTCTGAACCAGAGCCGGTTTTACTTGATTCGATATCTATCAAACCTGATCGTATCCTATTATTGGATACTTTCTTCCATTTGTTGATCTTCCATGGTTCTCAAATAGCTGATTGGAGAAGACAAGGTTATCAAGACATGCCAGACTATGAATATTTTAAAGAGTTTTTAGAAGTTCCAAGGTTGGAAGCTGCTGATATACTAGTTGATCGTTTCCCATTACCACGTTTTATCGATACTGAAGATGGTGGTTCACAGGCAAGATTCTTGATGTCGAAATTGAATCCAACAACGTCTTATAAAACAAATGAGTTGGCTGTTGCTGCAGGAGCAGCTGGTGATGGCGCTGTTATTATGACTGATGATGTTAGTTTGCAAAGCTTCATGGAGTATGTCTTTGCCGCCGTTGTCAAACCAACGTGATTTCAAAGCCTGCAAATGTAATTATTCTTTTTGTATTTATATATTACTTTCATTAAAGAAAAAGATTAGATTATTATTATAAATTTAATTAAATTGAAACGCTATATAAATCTTATCGCGTATATTGAGTAGCTTGTAATAAATCAAAGAAACTTCTTTGAAATGAACTACAAGTTGAACAATATTAAAACAGCACAATGTCAAAAAGAAAACAGACATACAAATCCACAATCATCCATCAACATAATTGACAAAGGTCCTTCCTCCATACCCACTGCCGTTTTTTCTTCTATATCATTAAGGAACCTTCTGGCAAGGCAGTAAGCAGTTCCTCAACGGTGCAACAAGATTCTTCTGATTTCCAAAAATCACTTGGAACAACAGAGAAAATCGCATACCCAACACAACTCAACAAACACTAGAACATACAAGCCAATCAATAGAAGACACAGTAATCATATTGACAACTGGAATTTGAAGGTTGAACGCTCCAGTTGAATGTTCAAATCGCTATAGAAGAATAGGAGAAAAAATCAAAAATTCTGAGACTCATACCAAGGACCTTTTAAAGGTATCCAAAGGTTGACAATAAACAACTAGTTGCTGGTAAGTGCAATGCAAACTAAAAGTAAATCGACCACAAGGACTTCTTGATCTCCCGTGATGACTCAAGGTAAGTATGAAGAAAGGGGAAGAAAATCAAAAAGAGTAATTAATTGAGAAGAAAAAACGAAGACAAGTTGATGTATTTATAGGTGAGCGCCAGTGGGACCAACTGGCTCGTTGAGAATGAATCAGCGATTAATTCAGTGGGCGAAATTGAGGAATAAATTTGAGGGCGGGTAACGTTTCTTTAAAATCTGAATTTATGAGTGTAGAGGTGCGAATAGATATAGTGTCTCGATCTCTCTAATAGTACGAATACACCTGAACAGTCCAAACAAGACAAGGAGAGTAGACAAACACGGTTTATTAAAACCACTTTCTTTCATCCATTCACATCCATTCACATCCCTTCACCACCTTCCCTATAAATCAATACTTATAAATTCTCCAACCTTAACGCACCAATACATATACTCAAAGATGGCTCCTGCTTATAAAGAGGAAAACTATTTAATAATCCAGCCTGGATCCCAAACAACTTTGGTTAAATTTGGTTTGGATGATACTTTATCCCCACCAACCTATTCGATACCGACTTTGGTTTATAAAAATCAATCAAATCCACAATTTTTCACAATGACACCCAATTCGGATCCAGTCTATCCAATAGTAAAAGGATTTATCAAAGATTCAAGGGCCTTGAATTTCCTATTAAAATCAATACTCAAATCAATCCTAAGCGCACACCCATTAGTTTTATTATCTTCTATCCCACTAGTTTTAATTCAAACTTCTGCAAATTGGTCACATTCTTCAATAGAATCGATTACAAATTACGTTTTTGAATCATTGTCTATTCCTGCATTGTCAATTGTTCCGTCAAGTTTGTGTTCGTTGTTTGCTTATGGTTCTCCAGGTGCAAATGCTTGTGTCGTTGATGTTGGTTTTGAGAAAACTGAAATTTCCGTTGTTTTAGATTATCAATTATTCATCCCTAGTAATTTAGCTGTTCCATATGGTGGTAACTCTATTAATGAAAGATTGCAAAGAGTTTTGCCTCAATTGGACGAAATCCAAGTTGAAATTTTGAAAAGGTCAAATGTTTTTGAAGTGTTAAACGCTGAAGATGCAAGTAAATCATTCTTTGGTATTGATGCCTTATTAAGTGAGAAGGGCCAAGATGGTGGTGAAGATGATGGTGTTTTGGATATAGCTGCTATTGTGACAAGTGAAAAATCAACAAGAGAAATATTGGCTGAAAAAGAATTGAAATCCAAAAAATCAGCGGTTGAATTGACCAAACCAAATTCTGAAGTTGAAATTAATTCATTCATAGATAATTCGGGAAGCACAATCAATGTTGGCAAAGAAAGATTCCAAGGCTCTACTGAACTTATCAATGCAGTTGCTAAAGGTATCTACAGAAGTATTGGTAAAGTTGGTGATTTGAAGAAAGCACAAGACTGCTATGATAATTTGATTTTTACTGGACAAACAACCAAAATCAAGGGTTTCAAAGAGGCATTGTTCTTTAAATTATATTGCGAATACGTCGTTGGATTTGATCAAACTAAAAAGCAAAATAGATCAGACTCTACATTCAGAAACAATACCAGTGATTTAGGTCAAGATCTTGGATTAGTTCAAGTCCCAAAACATTTGAAGTTAGCCACCAAACCCGAATATTTCAGTGAATGGAAGAAGTTTGGATTTGAAGATTGTTCATTTCTCGGAGGTGAAATTTTGGCCAAAATGGTTTATGGTAATTCTAATAATTCTGAGTTGTACTTAAGTAAAGAGGAATATTTGGAAAAAGGTCCAATGGGAATCTGGCATGTTAAAATGTAATTTTCTTCGGAGGATTATTAGTACTGTTAATTTCTGTGTTTTTTTTATCTACTTTTTTGATTAAAGTTGTGTATTTTTATATCTTATCTTGTTAATTTATTTCCTGTGTCTTTATCTTATGATTACCATCTTATTACTGCATAGTTGGTCAAGTTTACAAGAATCCGTGCGCTTTTTCATCAAATGAAGGAAATGGATCTTAAAAATTAGTAAAGAAAAAGGTAAAAAAGGAAATCTTAACAGTTAACAAAAGTACAAGGTATTATAACACAGCCATAAAAGAAAGGGTGAATAGTATGAAACAAGTTCAATAATATACAGAGAAACAATAGTCTTTTAAAAAGAGAACTTTAATCGCCTCTTAATCTTCTAGCCAAATATATATCTTTTTGCATAATTGTCACTCTTTTAGCATGTAAAGCACATAAGTTAGTATCTTCGAATAAATGAACTAAATAAGCTTCAACAGCTTCTTGCATTGCTAAAATTGCCACAGACTGCCATTTATACGATGATCCAGCACCAAATTCATCCTGAACAATCTCTCTAACTAGCCTTGAAAATGGTAATTTACGAATCAATAAATCTGTTGATTTTTGAAACTTTCTAATTTCACGTAATGCAACAGTTCCTTGTCTATATCTTCTCTTTGGTTTCAATAGGATTGGATCACCGGGTTGGTTTCTCAGCAATCCCGTTGCTGGTGCCGTTGGCTTGGATTTTGTTGGTTTTCTAACTTTTGGTCTTGATGGGGATCTTGCTGATGTTGTTGATGATGAAGAAGCTGGTGGGACCACAGGTGGAGATTTCTTCACCAATGCCGATGATGACTTTTTTGACGATTTTGGTGTCGTTGGCGCCTTGTACTTATTAAGCCTTGCCATTGTGCTATTTTGGGTTTATGATGTCTCGTAAGTTGCTTTACTTTATAATCAACTTGTTATTTGTTATCTGTAATATCTAAAACACGTATCGCGACTCGACTTTAAAGGCCTTTTCTCTTTCAGGTAAATTCCGTGGTATAAAATAAGTATCCTTTTTTATTTCAAAACAGCCAAAAATTCACAAAGTATCAGCCCAACCAATAAAAATCAATAAGTCACAAAAAACAGTCGTAACTCCTACGTGAGAGTATAGACTTGAATAGGTGAGAGAAAGAACAAGTCAAGTGCAGAGTTCACCTGGTCTGTAATATTATCCCTTTGAGAATGAATTGGGTGCATAAAATGCAGATTACATGGCTGGTTTCGATTTGGACAATTGCCTCATTGGGAAATTATCAGGCTGTGAAGCTAAAAATCTATTTACAACTTTTGAATGATTAAATGATAGAATAAAGTCAAAAAGACAGTAAATAGCAATATTAAAAACAATATAGTCTGCTATAGTATATAAATATGGGCTTTTTTTGTGTTTGTAAATTGAATAACAATATTTGGAAAAAAGACACAGATGAATCAAAACAAACTTAAACAAAAACAAAAGTAAAATAAAATAAAGTAAATGAATAGAATAAAACAAAAAAAAGGAGTGAAAAATGCGCACCGAGATACAACAACAGCTAAGAAGAGAAAGTAACAAAAGAGAAAATCAAACAACCCAATAATAGTAGAAAAAGTAACAAAAGTAGGAAAAGACAGAATACAAAAATGAACACAAAAAAGCAGCAAATATCATGATTGAGCAAACAATTCATTCAATTGAATTAAGTGCTAACTTTTTGAAGAGAAGCCAAAAACAAAAATTAATTTGAGTATTTTTATTTTGGTTCTTCCTTTCCTTCTTCAATATCTGAACCTTGTGAAAAACCAGAGAATGTTGTCTTTAGTTCACCACCATCTTCTTCTTCAGCGGCAGCAGCAGCAACAGCAGGAGTATCCTTCACTTTAGCAACTTCAGCTTCTTTGTCTTCAACAGAAGAAGCAATTGGGGCAGCTGTAGCACCAGCTGCTAAAGCGACTGAGGTATCCGGCTTGATTGAACCAGAAGAAACACGCTTGGTTCCTGGAACTCTCTTTGTTGGCCTTGGTGGTTCAGTAGTCATAAACTTCATAAACTTCTTACCGAAACCCATCTTTTCCTTCTTCTCCTGAGCAGCAGGAGTTGTAGAAGAAGCACCTGTGGCAGCGGCAAAAGTAGATTTCTTAGAAGCTGGAGTACCAGTTTCGGCCTTGGCAGATTTATCGGCTAATTGCTTAGCATTAGCTTCTTTGATTTCATCCTCAGTGACAACGGAAGCCATTGGAGGCTTCTCGCTAGTAGGAATGTTCTTCAGCGGATCTGCCCCAGCCGTGAAATTCTTCAAAGCCTTGATTTCTTCCCAAGTCTTTTTTGGAGCTGATGTTTCAGTAGATTTTGGAGCAGCATCAGTATGTGCTTCTGGTTTCTCTTTGTCTTCTCCAACTTCTATTTCTTCTTCATAACCAAAATCATAGTCAACATCATCTTTAATTGCAGGAGGCTCACTAATTGCATCGTCATTTAATGCAAATTTGGCATGATCAATAGATTCTTCGTCCGAAATTCCTTCAGGAATTTCTTGTTGCAGATGTTCAGGGTAGATTTGGTTAATTTCTCTAGATTGTTCCAGGTGAGTAGTCTTCGCTTCTTTCAAGTCTCCTAACAACTTGACTCTTTCTGCTTCTTTGGCTTCCCTTTCAGTTGCTAAGGAAGCTCTAACAGCAACGAATTCAGAAGTTTCTCTGGTTAATCTTTCGTGATCCAAATCAGATTGAGCAAGAGCAGCTTCAGCTTCAGCAGCTTCTCTTTCAGAATCTGTAGTCGCTTTAGCCAAGTTTCTTTCTGTAATTTCAATCTTGGCTTCAATTTCAGCTAGCTTAGCAACAGCGGCATCATAATCTTCATCAGCATTTTCGAATCTACCCTTGTGTTCAACATAAAAAGTTTGAGCAGCTGCTCTAGTATCAATCTTTTGGTTCAAAATTTCAGTTTCAGTCTCTAACTCAGCCAATAACGGAGCAACATCTTCATCTCTTTCAGCTTGCATGCCATCTAATTCAGCCTGTCTTTCAGCATCCTTTTCAGCTTTGATGGTAGCAATAACAGTGGACTTGTCGTTTCTTTCAGTTTCAACCTCCTGTTTAGCTGCATCTTCTTCAGCAATCTTATCCTTCAAATCCTGTTCGCGGCCAGCAACAATATCATCTCTTTCTTTGAATAACGCAACTTGAGATTCTTTCACTGTATCTTTATCACTTTGCAATTTAGCTCTTCTAGATTGTTTTTCAGATTCTCTTCTTTGCTTGAGAGCAATTTTGGCAGCTTTTTTATCAGCAAAGAATTGAGCTCTCTTTTGTTTTAAGTCAGCTTGTTGTCTGTTTCTTTCATCGACAACGTTTCTTTGTGTCTGAGCTTTAGCATCTAAATCAGATAAAACTGGCTGAACAATAGAAGCAGCCATTTTGTTAATTTCTGCAAGAGATAAGATTAATCCACCACCTAAATTGATGTTACCAGAATTTTGTTCACTCTGGCGCTTGGCAAAGTTAGCTTGAGCAATTTGAACAGCTTTAATGTTCATTTCTCTGTTACCGAATAAATTTTCAATATTCCTCTTTTCATCTATACCAGTTAAAGTAGCATTTGCATTAGTGATAGCCTTTAACAAAACTTTAGAGTCAACTAAAGTATTTTTAGTTAAAGTGGCTCTTTCAGCTGCGGAATAGTCGTAATCCGGATCAAAGTTCTGAGAAGCTAAAGCCCCAATAGATGCAAAAGAAGAGTTGTTAGCAAGATCTGAAGCAGTAGGTATACCATATGGGGTCTGGTTCGAGGACAACCTAGAGGTCATTGACTTCTTAGCAGATTCTTGGGCACTGGCATTGATCTTAGAGATATCAACAGCACCATTAGCAGTTAGATGTAAGTTTGAAGTGGTTAAACCAGATCTAGAATCCATTGTTGTCGGGGACGTTCTTGAAGTCATAGTTTTGGTAGAGTTTGAAGTTGCTAACTTATTAATTTGGCCAATGTTCATTCTTCTAGAACCTTCATTTGCATTGTGAGATGTAGTTAAGCCAGATCTGCGATCGAGTTTGTAAGTTAATCTTGAGGATGGGCTAGCAGATGAAGTTGATGAAGTTTCAACAAATTGAGATAACGTGGCCTTACCTGATCTAATATCATCAAATTCATATAAATCATGCAAAGCATCTCTGGCAATGTTGTTAGAAGACCTTTTCAAAACTGCAGAAGCAGCATCTTGAGAATCTTCCATTTCAATTGTAGAGGAAGTATCGTAGAATGGATATTTTTGTGATTTAGCACTAATGGCGGCATACTCAGCTTCGGGCGCAAAATTGTTTCTTTTCCAAGCTCTTGGAGCAGAATCAGTTTTCGCAATTAAAGCAGCGGTAGCAGCATCAGCTGAAAGTTCTCTTTTATAAGGATGGATTGATAAATCTGAAGATGAAGCTAATAAAGCAGCGGTATCAGATGCAGAAGGGTCGACACCTAAATTAACCTTGGCAGGGTTGTTGTAGATACCATACTTTAACTTAGCTTTGTAAATGGCTTCTTCACTTAATGGTCTTCCATTTGTCTGGTACACTGATTGTCTGGTACTCTTTGAGGTAATCGATGGTGAAATCTCTTGGTAGGACATCATTGTATTGTGTATATATATTCAGTGTCTATTACTTTGAACAGAGAAAATGTAACTTGAATTGAAACTGGAATAGGGTGATGATAGTAATCTGAATCCTTTCAATCAATTAGTCCTTTTACAGAAAAAAAAGCTCTTCAAGATGAAAAGATGGAATAGCTGAAGAAGGAGTTTGATTATCAGTTAACAAGACTTGTACTAGACTATTAAGTATGCAATCGAAAGTTTGAATACCAGACAGGTAATAAAGGAATGAATGAATGAATAAAAAAGAACGAGCTTCTAAAGGGGCACTGTCAGAGCAAACGAGGTGATTGATGAGATTGCAAGTTGAGCAGGCAAAAATGAAATTTCGGGGTGGCGAGGTAACCTGATGCGGAAACAAGCGGCTGGTGACTGCTTGAATACTTATGTGGCTAGTGCATTCCTCGATTGGGAAAATTGAAGGATTCTTTTGGGAAAAAATCATTTAGTGATGTAACCAGACTATTTGCTCCCAGGCCACAGATGGCATGCGACACCCCAGCCACAAAGTGATAAGAGCGCTTGAGGCTGGTGCAAATTTTATTAATTTAGGTTACTTTGTTTCATGGGCGCTATTTATACTGTTAATTAATATTTGGGGTCAGTACAAATGACCCAATCAAAACATTGTTTTAATCCTTTTGTTGTCAATTTTTGTTCTTTTCTCCTCTCTTCACCAACCGGACACTGCTCAAACAACCATCCGCTCTGTTATATTACTTTCTAGTGTATAATCCACGTTTGGTTTTTTTCGATCTCATTGCCTGAGCTTTCACTGTTGCCCTTTGTTTATCTCCACCTTGCCCAGCTGCATCCCCACTTGTCCATTTCATTACTACTATTTAAATCACATACAATAAGAAAATGAACTCAAATTTACCAAGCTTACTTGATCTTCTCGAATTTGACACAATCGAAGAACCTTCCCTATTCAAAGAAGTTGAGGATTCATTGCCATTGAATCACTATAAGATCGGCCCATTAGATTACTCGTATACAGAGATACTAGTGGACGACTCATTATCCGATGTGGACTTAGACTATGAGCAAGACTACGATTATACTATAACTACTTCTCCAGTTGTGTCTCAGAAGACATCGCCTTTGTTATTTGATGACGATATTATAATGAATAGTGGGGAAGATAAAAGCATCCCTGATTACTTTACTACAGTGGATCCTAAAAGTGTTCAAAATTCTTTTGTTCCTGAAATTCCTCAAGTTGATGATAAACCATTTCATATTGTATTCAATCCGGCTATGAAAGAATTTGAAAATAAAGAACATGATGTTACAACCTCATTACCAACACCGCAATGCTTTAGTCCATTTTTTCAAGAATACAACCTGAGAAGTTCTCCTTGCCCAATTTTGGGCTTAACAAAAAGAATCAATGAATCATTAACAGAGCTTTCTGAAGTATTGGATGATCCAGTTAATATTTCAAATATGGCCGAAAATGAAATATCTGAAGGAGAAGAGGACGCTGAGCAATCTGATGACGAGCCTGGTGAGATTAGCTCACCAGTTTCCATGAGTTCAAAAGAGTTGGAATTAGAATTACCTTCTTCTAGTATTCCATTGAAGGATGAAAAAGCTAAGGGAAGTAGTAAAAGAGGAAGAAAACCTATTAAATTAGTTATTCCTTCTACGAGACCTAAAAGAACTGCTTCTAGGACATCACGAGTTGAATCTGCTGAATTTTCCGAGAGATCGTACCAAAAACACAAACCTCGGAAGACAACTTACAAAAAAAGAACTACAAAATATACCACATCTTTTGCAACAACACAATTCACATGTACCAATAGCAGTTGTGGCAAAACGTTTACCAACAAAGCTCTATTGTCAAGACACATCAATTGCGTTCACTTGAAACTAGAAAGATTTAGCTGTGAATATTGCTACAAAAAATTTACAAGATCAGATCATTTGAGCATCCATATCAAAAGAATGCATTAATTTGAGCGCAGTGGGACATTATCGTAGTTCTCTCTGTTAATTGAAGCTAATTTTGTTCATCCGCTTTCTTTGCTCAACTAAAATGAATTTCTTCCTTTGTTTTCCTTTATCTTTTTTTTTCTCTATTATAACTTTACAACGAGTACCAGTATTATGGTTTTACTTGATTACTATTTTGCTGAAAGTTTATCATCATCCAACTATCAACCGGAAAAAAATAATTTCATTCCCACATTTCATTTGCAGTATCCATCTAATCATTGCATTTTGTTTACAAAGAAAAAACACACTCCAATTTGGGCCGTTGCTTCCTAATTATATCATATATCGCTTAATCATCACGCTTGCATACTTCAATTCTCCAACTATTTATTTATAATATTTCCTTATTTTGCTAAGATACCATAAGAACATACATAAACTGTATATACTGGATATATAACAACTTTGCGCTATTTTCAACGATTTAATACATCTAATTGGTAAATTGTAATAGTAGAAGATTGTTTTTCCATAATAGCTTGATTAGTGATTTATAGTAGTTAGTTGATCAAATAAACACTATCAAATGGTATCTTCTTCTGTTACAATCACTCTATCTTTCAACAGTCGTATGGGAGGCAACAAGACTGGGACTCCAGACCAATCCTCTATTAATACCCTACCCGAAAACGGTCTCGTGAGGCTCAATTTCTGAGCCGCACATGACTTGTCCCTAAAAAGAACAAAACAGAACACTTTGCTTGTAGAAACTAGCGCCTGGTATAAAGCAACGCCTTCTTACCTTATTTCTTGCTTTTATCATTAATTCTTCTTATTAGTATTCTCTTCTCACTCTTCTATCATTCATCTGTCATAGTCAATAACATCAAGTTGGAAAGCATTTTTTTAAATTACGGCTTGCATTACTAACATGTATCTTCAACTTATACAATATAGCTCATTCTCCACAATGTTCCAATCTTAAAACCACCTATATCACTTAAATGAACTCATCCCGCCCCATTTAATAGTTTCACAATAAGGACTATACAGAACACATTTATGCCACTTTTGTCTTTGAAGGAATCAAAATGTTATATCTTCAGTTGGACCGGTATCATCTGTCTTTGTTATTCTAGGAAAATGTACTACAATTCGACCGATATATAAATATAAAATGAAAAGCCTAACAGTTGGAAACAACAACTACTACCAATAGATAAGCGATAATCTCACAGCATAATCGAAACCTGTTAATGACCTGACCCGATTTTATGTTATAGGATCCACAATCTACGAATAATTTAACCATAGACTCCATCAATAAAATGACTCCCCCGATAAAACTTTTGAATTGTTTTTGAAATTAATCATAATTATCGCCCAATTAACAATAACCATCACTCCGCCATATAGATCACCCTTATTTGACACCTAGTTGTATTGATTTGACAACGAGAAAGAGGGAACAAGAGAGAGATCAGAGCCAACTGTACGATATAATTTTTTTACCCAAAGTGCTAACTTTATGTTTTGCCTATTACATTCTTGATCTCGAAAACAGAAATCATTGATTATTGAAAGTAATCCATTGAGCTATGATACGATATATCAGATCCCTTCCAACCCCAATGTTAATTACTGCATTCTTTGTGAGAGTAATCCATAGTTTTAATTCTAAGAGCTCTCTCTCTTTTCCTTTCTTTCTCATGATAACTTTATTTAAATGATCACTTGTGAATTTTTAATTTTTAGCTGTTACTAACTTTTACTGTAATCAAAAAGAATGTTTGATTTACTTACATATTGACCTATTATTTTTACTAACGACTTAAATTCTAGCTAGTGTTTTTTTTACTTTTTGTTTGGTACTTAACTATATAACGCCTTAACCTTTGTTCTTTATTGAAGACCGCAAAATTAAATCACAATAATTGAAAGCTCCAATTTGACTCGATTTTAACATTTTGACGACATTGATAAAGTGAATATTCTGTTCAAATGATTGTTTTTGCCTAAATTGGCATTTACGGCGACTTAGTTACTATTTATTCTCAAATGATCTCACACCGCATCGCATCTATAGTTTATATACCTTAGTACTGTTTCTGGTTTACCGCTTTCTAACTTCAGGTAAGTATACTTTATTTCATTTTGAGATTCTCCAACTTGAAGCCATTGATTATGACCTGACTATTTGATCTATTTATTTGTTTTTATGTTTTAATTCATTGTTCCTCTCCGTTTTCAAGTAACCCACTGTTGTATGAAAAAAACCCTGGCACCGCCCACTGGTCATACGTGATATCCTTCCACGTGACCATCCCACTCCCACAAACCATGTATAATTTCTAATAAAATTATCACCTGCAAACAGTTTACTTACAGGTTGTGATTTACTATGTATTGCCCAGTGCTCCACCCTATGTTCCATTCAAAGGCATACATCTTTCTTACGTCGTCATGCTTTAATTGTTATCCCTTTCGTCTAAACACGCACACCTATTCATCACCTATTCACACATAATTGCTGTATACAAGCCATCTTTATATTGACACAGAAAGACATTGTTCTTGTTCATATACTACAACAAGTTAGTCTCCACGTTCCAAGTTTAATATCACAATCCAGTCCCACCGCCATATAGACTGTGCACTACAAGCTGAAAATAATCTACACATACAATTGAACATATCTCAATTTCAGCATATGAATACTTGTTAGATATATATACATATATATAAGTATAAGAAAAAAATATTCCAGCAACTTGAAACAATTCCTATTAAAACAGACAAGTTCCCTCTAATCAACATTTTGCGTTCCCATCACAGATAATTAAGTAGGCATATTATGACCGCAAATACCCCTATAGAATCTGAAACCCTGGGACAGGCCCCATCATCTTCCTCTATTATCACTTCAACGTCTTCAAATGATCCATTACCAAAATCTCCTCTATCGTCGCCAGTATTAGACTTCTCTACAGATACCCCAGCCAAGCCTCCGTTGCCTACAATATGCAGTACCAACAACATAATTCCAAAGGATGCTAGAAGATCATCAACTTCAATATCACATAAAAATTTAAAATCTTCAGTCATTAGCAGCAAGTCAAGAAGAAAGAATTCATTAAGTGTTCAGACAGCAAATCTGTCGCCCGAAGGTCTCATCGACTCGCCATTTCTCAAGTCCCCCTTATCAAGCACACATAGAAGGTCACAGTCATATAGCTCTCCAATTTTAAACAGAGGCTCTTTTAATCCAGCTCCGATTGGACTCAGCAATACCAATGCAAACAATTCAGAGCCTAAAAAATCCCTCAGACCGGAATTGGGATCGAAACCTTTTGACCATTCACAAAAGAATTCTAATTTTTACACAAAGCTGAAAAAAACGTACCCAAATATTGGTATAACGTTACTTTCCATTCTCAGCTGGTATTCTTTTTCTTTGAGTATTTCATTATATAACCGATGGATGTTTTCTAATAAGAACCTTGATTTTTCATTTCCAATTATAATTACATCGTGTCATCAATTCATTTTATTCTGTTTGAGTTTACTTACATTATCAATAATACCTAGGTTTAGATTGAATAACCAACAACAATCAGCAAGTTATAAAAGATTGCCAGATGAACAAGAATTAGATAATACTGATGAATCCAACGATGATGAGCTGTTATCGGAATCAAAAGAAGAGTTCATTTCATATTCGATGTCGCCTCGTGAGTACGTTACGAAAATCTTACCTTGTTCAATAGCATCAGCTGGTGATATTGGATTAGGTAACACTGCATTTAGATTTATTACCTTATCCCTTTACACCATGATTAAGACTTCATCTTTGGTTTTTGTTTTACTCTGGGGTGTGGTTTTCAAGTTAGAACGAATGACATGCCGTATACTTTCTATTGTGTTAGTCATGACATTTGGTGTTGTTATGATGGTTTGGGGACAAAACGATGACGGTAGTAACGATTCAAATAATGGTGGTTCATCAAGTAATGTTCCGGCAAAATCCCTTAGTACGGATGTTAGTAACGAAGCTGGAGGATCAGTTGGTGATAATGGTTCCCTCTCTGAGGATATTCCTTATGGTTCAATTATTCCTGATGACGATAACAGAGATATTCAGACTAAAGTTATCGGATTGGCAATTAGAGCAGCTTCGAAAAACTCAGCGCATTTGATATTTTTGGGTTCTATTCTAGTTTTACTATCAGCTTGTATGTCTGGCTTAAGATGGGCATTGACACAAATCATGTTGAAAAAGAATAAAAGAACGAAAAATCCAATTTTAACGATACTGTATTTGTCTCCAGCAATGTGTTTGATTTTAATCTTCATTGGATTAATAGTGGAAGGCTTTGGAAATTTCTTGAATTCTCCAATATGGGAACAAAAAGGAGTTTTCTTAACATGTATTTTGATTTTGATACCTGGGTTACTTGCTTTTTTCATGACTTTATCAGAGTTTGTATTGTTGCAATATGCGTCTTTGTTAACTTTGTCAATTGCAGGTATTTTCAAAGAACTATTGACGATCTTTACAAGTTGGTTATTATTCGGTGATAAATTGAGCTTTGTCAATTTGATCGGGTTGGTTATTACTTTATCAGATATAATTTGGTACAACATGTACAGATTTGAACAAAATTCTAAAAATCAAGCTACTCAAAATTTGTTAGTTGCCGAACAAGAGCTTTTGTTACAAAAGGAGCAGCCATCTACGGAACATGAGTATGAAATAGGCGTTACTCAGGGTCAAAAACATGGGGATCTATCCATTGATCAACAATTGGAAGATAGTCTTCAACCGATAGTTGATAGTGAACTGGTTAATGTTGGTGAAGACATTGAAATGAATGACTTACGGAAATTGAATGAATAAATAACTTTTATAAATTAATGAAGAATACAAGTTTTTCTTTTTCTTACTAGGAAAGCAAGTAAAAGTCATCAATATTTAGAATTGTGCACCCTAGTAAATTTCAGAAAAAGATTAATACTTAAGGGCAACAAAATAAATACTGAAATGTGGCAGTCAAAACACCGATGCACTGCCCGAATTACTAACCTTTCTGAAAGTATACCTGTAATTGGGGAGGAAATAATAAGAATGAAACGATGGACATGCCATGGAGTTAATGCAAAATAGTTGAATACAGAGAACGGAATTAATGATTCTGCTACTAGATTGTGGATATCTGCATCAACGAAAAAGATGAAGATTTATCGCTATTGAAAAAAGGGATGAAAGACATAAAAAAATGGAGAGTGATGGCACCTGGGATGGCTTGTTGTTGCACGTAAAGGGGATGCTGTTGGCAACAGCTTAACAATTAAGGAATTTAATCCAGTTTGGGAAAGTCTGAAAAAACAAGGGGAATAAAGTTACGAGGTTTGGACAGGACGTTATTACAAGTTACGATGAAGGAGATCATGTAAAAGTTAAAAAACACGGACAAAGGGTCAGGCAGGCTTATTCTGAGGGTCTCAAAATTGAATTTTTGAAAAAGCTATAATAATGCACAAGAAGGGAAAAGTGTTTATAGGCTGTTTGAAAAACTTGATATCAAAGAATCATCGGCTTGGACTTGAACCAAAAACTCTATTAAATGTTGTAAATGTAGAGTTGAAAGGTGAAGGAGTAGCACTACCCAAGATTAACCTCTTAGGAAGACTTAGAAAAGAAGAATATGATGACGATCGGATAACAATCATTAGGATTCTTCTTGAAGAGACTGGCAGTCCAGGTGCTAAAATATTAATAGGATCGCTCATCCATTCTGTTGTTAAAGGTGACTGATAGATCGTTGGAAGGGATAAGCAACAATCTAGACAGATTCAGCGCTAACTATGATTACAACCAAGCTAAATTGTTACATTGTTACTCGTTGATTGGTTGACTGATCCCTTCCATTCTTTGAAAGATGCATGGTTTTGGCACAGCTAGTGTAAATCGATATTTATCACTTTTTAAACAATTTCTCTTCAGTGGAAGTTACCCCCAATGACAAAATCAGAAGCACTCCTAAACTATGGAAAAAGTAGCCAAAGCCAGCAAAAAGGGAAACGTAAGATATGGTGGGATACTGAGACGACTATTGATCTTTTTCCGCAGAAAGTTTTGCTCACTCGATACGATGCTGTTTTGGGAACGGGTTTGAGGGAGTTACAGGAGGAAGCGGCTGACATTCTGGTACACGGCTGGAACCGGGAATGCATAGTGCGCCGTATATATGTGTTTCTGCTCGCGTTTATAGGTGGTGAAGCTTATAAGAAGATAAGCCTGCGTTTGGGGAGGACCCTTTTCCAACAGGAAATAGAGAATCTGTGGTATATCATACAATACCGCCAGGGGTAAAAGCAGACTTTACCTGATGATGGTGATGGGTAGTAAGGAAAACTGGCCTTAGGTGTTGGTTACCATTTGGGGGTTCTCTCTCTCTATTTCCGACTCTTTTGACCTCCCAACAGAACAGAACAGAATCAATCTCCCGCCACCAGTCAGGAGTCCCATCCTTTCTTCATTCATTGGTTGCCCCATCAATTTAACTGGGGCTTCTAGGTGTTCCGATACTCCCTTCCGCCACAACGGGGCCGCCACTCAGTTTTCTCAAAGACCGATCTTCCCTCCCTGCGAGAGAGAAAAACGCCTCCCCCCGCAGCCACTTTGCAGCAGCGCGGGAGTCGGGCAAATTTCCATATCGAAATTAGAATTTGATTTCCAAATCTCAACAAAGGTAGGCAAGTCAAACTGGTACTAATTTCGACACATGAATATTATTTCTGTGCGAGGGAATTCTTTTCTTTTTAGAATCTACATATATCTATTATTACGTTTCTTCTGTCTGATCAACATCTTCTTTGTCCACATATCTTCTCAAGATATAACGGCCATTTGTCAATTGATATACCCCATACATTCCCCCCATACAGTCGCTTCACAATGGGCGTTCAAGTCCCAAGATCATATTCTGAACTAAAGGAAAGGGTTCCTAATATCGGAATTGTGATTCTTGCAATCCTATCGTGGTTCATTTTTTCACTTCTTATCTCTTTATATAACAAATGGATGTTCTCAGATGAAACTTTGGATTTCAAATTCCCTGTTTTAATTACTGCTTGCCATCAATTTGTTTTATTCTGGTTAAGTGTTGCAACCTTGTCCGTGTGGCCTAAATTTAGATTGAACTACATCGATCCTTCAAAGTCTAATCCAAGTTCAACTCCCGAAACAATCTCATATTTGATTAACCCAAAGATTTACATAACAAAGATTCTACCTTGTGCACTCGCTTCAGCTGGTGATATTGGTCTAGGCAACTCTTCTTTGAAATATATCACTATCTCTCTATACACCATGCTGAAATCTTCGGCAGTTTTAATTTTCACATTATTCTGGGGTTTCATTTTGAGATTAGAAAAAGTCACCTCAAAATTATGTATGATCACTTTAATTATGACTTTATCTGTTATGATGTTGGTGTATGGCCAAAATGAAACAGCTGTTGATGCTTCTCACGAAAGAGTTGGTGAAGAAGCTGACGAAATGAAGCTTAAATTTGTCAAGTTCTTAGTCAAGAGAGGTGCAGAAGTTTTCTTACCAAACGATGAAGTAGCTACTGCTGATTCTGATATTTTTTCTGAAGAAGCATTAAATGCTATAAGTGAAGCCAATGAAAATGGGGGTTTAATGGAAAAAGGGGCTGCTTCAGCTTTGTTCTTAGGTTGTTTCTTAGTTTTATTGGCCTCATGTATGTCCGGTTTGAGATGGGCCTTAACTCAAATTATTTTAAGAGGTAATAAATATACAAAGAACCCAATTTTAACTATTTTCTACTTATCACCAGCGATGTCATTTACATTATTTGTTATGGGTTCACAAGTTGAAGGTTTATCAAATTTCACAGGTTCAAGAATTTGGACCGAACACGGTACTTTATCAACAATGCTAATGTTATTGTTCCCCGGTTGTTTGGCATTCTGTATGACATTATCACAGTTTGTTATTTTACAATATGCTCCGCTATTAACATTATCAATTGCTGGCGTTGTTCGTGAAGTTATCACAATTTTCTTAGGTTGGATTATCTTTGGAGATAAATTGAACTTTGTCAACATTATTGGTATCCTTGTGACTTTGAGTGACATCACATGGTATAACCTATATAGATTAGAAATGGCTGGCAAGAAGGAAGAGGCGCCAAACGCTATTCCCAAGGAAGATAGAGAAAGACTATTGGACAGTGAAGAAGTTGAGATGGACGATATTGAAAACGGTGGGAATTAAGTCTGTGCAGAATCCCACCGTAGAATACTCGACATCAGCGTCACCACCATTTATATTATTAGTGTTAGTATAAGTATATAGATATTTACAGACAGATGGAGAGAAATAATCACAACCCCATCTGAGTTTACTTTTTCTAGCCTCGTTTCTTCTCCGATTAGCGGCTTCTCGGTTCCTTTTTCAGATCTCGGGTTTCGAGCCTTCCCTGGTTACAGTTTTGGGCGGTGCTATCAGATGCCAAGCACCACAAGCTGCCTGTCGTACATGTTTTCTGTACTGACACAAGCCACCTGTGTTTTTGTGCCACACCATGCCTCGTGGCTGATGACCGCTTAGGGTTGTGTGGGAATAATAAAAAAATAATCATACGACTTTTATACAAAAAATGTCTTTACCTAATTTTGTAATCTGTATGCACTCTAACTGCTCTGTACTATTTGATCATTATCCACCTCCCGGATGGGATGGAGGTAGCTGGAAGTTCTAAAGTATTTTGCTGACCCTTCGAAAACATCTTCTTTCTCTTCAAGTCTTACTCTTATAATCTTGTATTTGTCCTTTTCTACTGTGTTCTTCTTTTCTTCATATACATCTTCTGTCCTCAGTGCCACACATATATAAATACACATATAAATAATATATATCCGCAAGCGTGCACCTGCTTTTTCTTATCGTTCATAGATATAAATTATTGTTTATTTTTATAAGGGATATAATTCATATAACTTTAACTGCAGGCAAAACTTCGATTGCAACCAAGTATATCCCAGAAATATTTCTCCTCTTATCTTTAGTTCAGAATAAACGAACCTACAAATATACCCACAATCATAATGGCCACTCTAGATTTTGATGACTACGATAGTATCCTATCTTCATTGCACACATCCGGGCAACAAATCCCATCTCAGGTGAAGGAAGAAGACCCTGATCCAATGAGCGCTGCTTACCAGTCCTTGTTCTCTAAACCAGAATCCTCCAATCCATTCAATTTCGAGCAAAATTTACTCCAACAACAACAGCAGCAACAGTCGCTCAATGGTTTCCAGCCATCCATGCAACAAAGATTTAGTACTATCAGTGAAACTGATTCTCAGATGAGTTCAGACCTAAACTTCAATGATTTAAATGATGCCATGAGTAGTTATAACTCTGGTATTTTATCCCCTTATTCAAGTGGTTCCTCTCCAGATGATTTTTTCCTGTCTTCTGGTAACAACAGAGACAATCTCATGAACGATGCTACCATTGCTGCTGCTACTACGAACAATCTCAATAACCGTACACAACTTCAACCACCTAATGTCCAACATGCAATAATTCCAATGACAGAATGTGCTTCTAATACGACTGTTACTTTCAACTCTTCGGAACAAAGTGAAGAAGCTGCTGTGAATGATCCTCCTTCTTTAACTGCTTCAGCTAGAACAGCTTCCACTAATTCAGCTGAAAGTATTGCAATGAGAAAAGATATTCTAAACGCAGATACTTCAGCTAGAAAGAAGCCAAACGTCTCAACCACTCAAAAAGCAACCAAAGCAGATGCTGGTGTTACTAAACCAGGGAAAAAAATCAAATCTTCTCATAACCTGATTGAGAAGAAGTATAGAACCAACATCAATTCTAAGATTGTTGAGCTAAGAAACTGTGTTCCTGCTTTACGGATTGTTGTTTCTAAAAGTCATAACCATAGAACTTCAAGTATTAATGATGAAGAAGAACAATTTGACGATGATTATGAAGGTGACGGTTATTCTGATGATGAGCAGCGTTTGGACGGTTTAAAGCCAGCTAAAAAGCTAAACAAAGCCACTATTTTAGCTAAAGCGACTGAATACATCAAACATCTAGAATGGAAAAATGAACTGTTACAGGAAAAGAATGAAAAGCTAAGCGCCATGTTGAGTAACGCAAACCTATCATCTGACTCACAATTTTCAAATTCACAACAACTATATCAGCAACCTGTTTTACAACAACAACCAACGTATTACTCCAACTCGGGTTCGAGTATGTCGTCGTCGGGAAGTGGGTCTAGCAATGCCTCCCCAACTAACATGAACGTTGGCCAACCACTGCAGCAACAGTCTAGTCAGTTACTAAACGAGGCAAGAGCTTACCCTCAGCAGCAACAACAATACGGTAATTCACTGACCAACAAACTATTGCTTGGTGGTATGACAGCCATGCTAGGAGCTTCATCCTTTGACGATTTCTCAAGTTCATCAAGCACTGGTGGCTCTTCAAAGAGAGGCTTGTTTAGTGTTCCTATTATGGCATTCAGCTCCTCATCTTCCTCGACGGCTGCTCTATTCAATTCAAGTCTGATTAGACCCTTCATTGGGTGTGTGAAATTATTGATGTTTTTCGCTGCTGTTTATTATTATTTCTTAGTTCCATTTGTTACAATGTTCTCACATGAAGAACCATCAGACGAAAAAGTTCAACACAATGTTAAAATTTTAACGTTCAGTGAAGTTGTTGAAAAATTATTTGAAATCATTTGTGATCCTGTTGGATTTTATAGAAAAGTTAGTTATGTTCAAACTGGTAATGTCGAATTTCAAATCAACAAGTCTCTAGAATCTAGTGCTCCAGACTCTAAATTTTACTCAACTTTTTTCAAGTGTTGGAATTTAGAATCAACTCCATACAACTCATTCTTAAAATCCATGTACTTCAAAAGATGTTCCGAGTTAAGCAATACAATGATCAAAGATTCAAGATTATCAATATCATCAATTCCTATCAAATTATTCAACGCTTTGATTGTTGATAGATTTGGTGCCTTATACTGGAAATCTGCTACCTATAACGCTACATCAAGTGAAGATAAACAATTAATATACTTATTAGAGAATTATTCTTATAATGATATTGAATTGAAATCGTTACCCGCAGATGAATCTACTAATAGCTTGGTTGATTCTTTAGCCATCAGTTTAACAAATAACTTGATCACCGAAGCGTCAAGAAGAATGATTTCATTAGAGGCTTTGAACAAGAAACTCGCCGACAAGAACATAAAATCCAGTTCTGATGTCGATAACGAATCTAGAGAATCATTATCAACAACAGATGCAACTAGCTCAGAAGATTTAATCAACGAAAAATTCAAACTGGAAATTACTTCTTTACGAATCCAAGTTACAGAGTTATTAAACAATGCGATAGAATTCTCATCTGTCTCTTCAAATAAAAAACAAAAATTGCATTGTTTGACTTTGACATTTTTATTAAAGCCAAACTCGGACAATTTGAATCGTGCATTCAAGATCTTGAAGTCATCAAATGAGGACGAACTTGATCAAGAATCAAGAATTGGTTTAATTTGTTGTGTTTTGAAATTCCAATTGTTGAATTTTGACGGTGATTATAATCAAGTTGTTAGTTGGTTGAATAAGTTAAAGTTACCAAATTTCACCAACAACTTCTCAACTGGTGGTCAATTAGGTCTATTTGAATTTGTTTGTTTGCTTAACGTTTTCTATTTGATTACTTTTGAATTTTTACAAAAGGTGGATTCGAAAACTAATGAATCTGTTCCTCCATCTTCTGAACAATCAGTTGAAGGAACAGAAAAAGATGACGAAACGGATAACCTTGAAGATGATGATGACGATGATGAAGATGAAGATGAAGAAGACGATGAAGAAGGCGATGAAGATTTGTCTTCAGATTCTGTTTCTTCTGCATCGTCATCTGCAAGAGAAGTTCTGGAACAAACAATCAATCCGAAGGCCTCAATTTCAAAGTTGAATTTCAAGATAATAAACATTCTAGCAAATATGAGAATTTTTGTTGGTAATGCTAACAATGGTGAGATTAACTCCAGCGTTGAAGTTTGTGACTCTGAGGATGGCGAAGATTTCAATTTGAAGGATTATTTAATCGATGGATTCTTATCTTTCATTGAGAAATTGAACGGTTTCTAATGCTAGGTGATTTTTATTCTTAAATTTATTTTAGTTCCTTAAAAAAAAGCGTTCTTGTGTTTTATGTTATTTTATTACTGGTTGTTTATCTTATTTTTATTTAGTCTATATATTTTGAGTTTTTTTGATCTGTTTTCGTATACATGTGCCTGCTTTTGCCTTTTTATCTATCTATGTTTTTCTCTCTTCTTCTTCTGCTTACTTATTAATAATCGTTTATTGCATTTTCTCTTATGTTGTTTCACTAATATGTGTATTTAGATATAGTTCTCCTTATTCAACTTCATTCATGTATCAACCTTATGCTACTGTCTGTGGCCAGAGGTTAGGGAACAACACCCTCTTTTGTATAAGCCTCTTCCCGCACCCGTGCACGGATGAAAAGGTCCTCCTTCCCAATCGGGAAGTCCCGTTCCAGGCTCAATTCTCTGGGTAAGAGATTTGCAGATTTCGCCGCCATTTTGAACAGATCGATATCATTCTACCATTTCTTTCAAAGGCATCTTTAACCATTCAGCTGTCGATGGATTTTATTTCGAAATTCAGTAGAGTAACCGCTTAGAAACTGGCAAGTATACAGTCACTGTTGATTAAATAGAGGAATTGAATTTCAAAGATGTACAATCCTTATGGTAATCCGCAACAACCACCTCAGTACGGTGGTACTGGAAACGGTTCTTCAATGTATCCTCAACAGACCGGGTATGTTAATAATTGGTCAACTCAGCAGCAACCTCCACAGCAGCAGCGACAACAGCAAGGGCCTCCTCCCTTTTACGGTAATGCTGGTGGTATCCAAACACAGCCAACTGGATATGGTTTTGGAGGTCAACCTCCGATGCAACAACAACCGTTGACTAACCAAGCCACTGGTTGGGGTCAGCCTCAAATCCAACAACAACAACAGCCATTGGCTAATCAGGCAACCGGATGGAACACACAAATCCAACAATCGCAACAACAACCGTTAGGTGCTCAAAAGACGGGCTTCCAACCTCAAACATCATTTGGTATGGGATTGGCCGCTCAAGTTACTGGCTGGCAACAACAGCAACAACCTCAGCAACAGCAACCATTGATGGCTCAGCCAACTGGCTTTACGTCTGCTTTCCAATCTATGCAAATGCAAGAACAAGAAAACAGAGATATTAAGATTCCGAATATTAGATTATCTTTCATCACTGCTAAAGATCAAGAAAAATTCGAACATCTTTTCAGAGTCAATGTTCCTAGAGGTGAAAGTTCAATTGACGGTGCAGCGTGTAAGAAAGTTTTGATGCAATCTGGTTTAACTGCCACTAAATTGGCTGATATTTGGGCATTGGCTGATATTTCAAAATCAGGTCACTTGCTTTTCCCTGAATTTGCACTCGCTTTACATTTATGTAACCTTGCCATTAAAGGTGAACCTATCCCATTTGAATTACCAACAAAAATCAAGAACGAAGTCACTAGTTTCATCGACACTATTAACTTTGCCGTGGCAGATGGCCCCTCATCAACTAACAATGCGCCAAACACTCCATTCAATGAAGAAATTAGAAGACAGCAACAACAAACCCAAGCTTCCAACATGCAAATTTTGAACGGTTTGGTGCCTCAACAAACAGGCTACACTCCAATGCAGCCACAGGCTACTGGTTTTCCACAAATGCCTGTCACTGGATTCCCAGGTTTGCAAGCTCAAGCAACAGGTGCACTACAACCTCAAAAAACAGGTACTTTTACTCCTTTGACTGCCCAACAAACTAGTGGTCTGATCCCTCTTGGTGCTCAAAGAACTGGTAGTTTAGTCCCACAACAAACTGGATTCCAATTACAACAACAGCCAATGCAACAACAAAGAACTGGTAGTTTAGTCCCACAACAAACCGGATTCCAATTACAACAGCCAATGCAACAACAAAGAACTGGTGGTTTAGTTCCTCAACAGACTGGATTCCAATTACAGCAACAACCAATGCAGCAGCAAAGAACCGGTAGTTTAGTTCCACAACAAACCGGTTTGATGCCACAGGCAACTGGTTTGATGCCACAACCAACTGGTTTGACAGCTATGCCAACTGGTAGACCGGGTGAATGGGGTTTTGTTTCTATGCCGACTGGTGGTATTCCGGGTTTAGATATGATGCAATCACATTTTATGCCAAATGCATCATCACAAGCCCACCATCTAACTTCTACTATGGGTGGTAACAATGCTTCCAATGTTACATGGGCAATTACCAAACAAGAAAAACTCATCTATGACAACATTTTTAAGAAATGGGACACTTCCAGAAAAGGTTATGTTGAAGGTGAGGTTGCCATTTCTGTTTTTGGTAAGTCTGGCTTAAATAGAGGTGACTTGGAGCAAATTTGGAACCTTGCTGATTTAGGTAACAGAGGTAAATTAAACAAGGATGAGTTTGCAGTTGCTATGCATTTGATTTATAGAAGATTAAATGGATTTGATTTACCAACTTATTTACCACCTGAGTTGATTCCTCCTTCTTCTAAGATGTTGCAAGAAAGTATGACCAGTTTGAAAGGTCAACTTAAAAACGATGCTGCAGGTTTGTATAAGTCAACCAAACATTCTGTCACACCTTCATCCTTCTCTAGAGATGGTTCTAGATTCAAGAACGATGATAGTGATATTGGATACGTTAGTAATTCAAGACATAGAAACTCTAAAGGTAAGGAAAGCTCAGAAAGTACTAATGGTTTCAGTGCAACTAACTCCAAGCTTACTATTGAACAATTAAAGAAATCCATTCATGAAAAGAAGATTTTACTAGATGCTATTGATGCCGCCGATGAAGAAGTTTCAAGCGATTACGCCAAGAGACAAACATCGAATGAAATTGAGATGTTGAAGACTAAGATTAGAGCTGCTCAATCAAATTTGAACTCCACTCCACTTGACAGTGGTTCGCTATTGAATGAAAAACACCAGGTTACTTCAAAGCTAAACAAGTTAAGTGACAGCGTTCCACAAATCATTAAATCTATTCAACAAATTGATGAAGAAATCATGAAGGCAAAGATTGAACTGTTCAGACTGAAATTGCAAAAGGAAAACCCTTCCGGTATTGAAATTCGTGGTAGTGGTCCAAAAGGTGCTATTACAGAATCTGACAAGAGAATTGCCAAACAAAAGGCCTCGTTGCAAGCAAAGATGGCTGCGTTGACAGGTAAACCAGCCCCAAGTTTCGACAAATTTGAAGATAATGAAGAAAAATTGAACCAAGAAATTCAAAGAATTACAGCTGAAACACAACAACAACAATCAATGATTAAGGATATTTCTGTTTCAATTACTGATCTGGTTTCAAATATTTCAACATCATTAAACTCGAGCAATTCGTTAGAAGTTGGTTATACTAAATGGGAATTGGGTCAAGGTGTTCAAAACAAAGAAGTTCTACAGCTTATTGAATACTTGAATGCTTCCAAACCTGCCCCCGCGCCACAAGAACCGCTAACTGCATCTCAGCCCCAAAGAAGTGAACAGCCTCCGAGTCAATCACCTGCTCCTGCTACTATTGCACCAACAGTTTCCTCTCCAGCACCCGTTGAGAAACCAGTCTCCAGTCCTGAAACTGTTGAAGCTGTAGCTCCGGCTAACACGCCAAGTGATAGAGCAAGAAGAATCAAAGAACAAGCTGAAAAGAGAATGCAAGAAAGATTAGCTAAATTGGGTTTAAGAAGATCAAATGCTTCTGAGGTTCCAGCTTCGGCATCTTCTACCGAAACCCCATCACCTCAAATTAGTTCCCCTGTTACTACCCCTGCTGTTGTTGAAAAGAGAGCCCCGCCTCCACCAACTCCACGTCACTCTAAAGATCCATTGTTATCAGCTCCTGCTTCTTCTGTTGAAACTGTTAAAGAAGCAGATGAGTCGTCCTCCGATGATGATGAAGATGATGAAGAAATGCGACAGTTGATTGCTGCTAAGAAGGCTCTGGAAATCAAAGAACGTGAAAGAAAATTGAAGAAAAAATCTGATAGGGACGCTAGATTGGCTAAGTTAAGAGCTGAAATGGAAGCTTTGAAGAAGCAAGAAGAAGCTGAAAATGAGTCTTCTGACGGCGATGATACTTGGGGTGAATCTAAACCTAAGGCCGTTCCTGAAGCAGTTGTAGAGGCTCCTTCTGCTAAAAAGGATGAAGAAATTCCTTCGGGTTCTATTCCCGCCCCAGTTCAATCAAGTAGTAATAATCCATTTGCTAAGATGACTGCTGTTGCAGAAACTCCAAAGGAAGCCACTTCTGCCTCTATTCCTCCGACCTCGACCATTTCAAGCAGAAACAACAATCCATTCTTCAAATCAACCCCAGAGCAACAAGCTCCAAAATTTGATTCTAATCAATTACAAGCTCAAAGAAATGCTCAGCGTGGTATGGCTCCAAGTGATGATGGCTGGTCTGATTCTGAAAAGGAAGACGAAGACGAAGACGATATGCCGGCAACTTCTAAACAAGCTGAACTAGCCTCTATGCTATTTGGTGGTATGAGAACTACCTCATCTACTGATGTCTTTGACTCTAAAACAGCCACTCCAGTTGTTGAAAAACCACAACCAACATTCGCTGCACCACCTCCGATTCCTGTTGCTGAGCCATTGATGGTTATTCCATCTTCGGATCCAGTTCCAGAAATTCCTTCAGCGGTTGAAACTCCTGCTATTCTGGCTTCGGCTCCGAAAATTCCAGAACCTGTTGAACCTGCACAACAAGAAAGTGAAAGTAGTGAAGAAGATAAGGAATTTGAAGATGCTCAAGAAGAAAGCTCTCCAGCCATCCCACCAATCCCAACCGCTCCGGCATTAGCTACCAACGATTCACTACTCGCTCCTCTTCCAGATTCTGCTCCTGTTGCTCTAACTGATGAACCAACTTACATTCCACCTCCACCTCCACCGGCTGCTCCTCCAGTCCCAGTTGGTATCCCACCTATTCCAAGCGCTGATGTTCCGGTTGCACCACCACCACCACCACCACCTGTTAATGTTCCGGCACCTCAGGCTTCTGCACCTACTGGCGCTCCACCACCAAATGCACTTTCGGCCTTGCTTGGTGATATCAATGCCGGTAAAAAGTTGAGAAAGGTTAATGAAAACGAGAAACATATTGTTGAAGGTGGTGCTGTTGGTAAGGTGTTATAAAAGTATTTTTTTTTCTGTTTTTATTCGTTATATGTCTATGTTTGTTTATTTGTTGATTTGTTTTGCGTTTGAGTGAAACTCATTATTTACTATTAGACTAATATAGAAATGCAGGTTTTGGTTTGTTTTTTTGCCCTGATATGTTTAGATCATATTTGTTTTCCGTCGTAGCTATTTTGTATTTGTTTATTGCTGTGTCTTATCGTCAACTACATTATATTTTTTGTTCTCTCTCTTTTATATTCAATCTATAAACCTTCATTCATAATCATAATGGTGGTCCGTCCGAACCAACTAGTTTTAAGATATTATATACAAATGGAAGCACAGTCATTAATTTTGTAGACAATTTATACAATTAAAAAGAAATATAAAACAGCAGACAAAAGAAAAACTAGAAAACTAGAACGAAAAGCAGTATATATCTAGATACATGTGATGAAGAAAACATGACGAAATATTTTCCAAAAGAAGGGCTTAAAACAGAAGAATGCTGAGAGATAAAAGAGTTTATATAAAGATGTAACAGGATTAAAAAAAACAGACTATACATATGTATAGCCGGGAATAAAGAAGAAAAAGCATATATGACTTTATTTTTGAAGTAGTAGTAGTACATAGTGGCAGGACCAACTAATTGAAAATACCGAATCTTTGAGCAAATGACATTGAGTTGTCTTTGGTGTCTGCAGAATTGGAAATTTTCGAAGCTGAACCATTCTCAGCTTTGTTGGTGATTTGCTTGTGCAAGTGTTTCATAAATTCAGGATATGACCAGACTAGATCAGCAGATTTATCTTCGTATAGCATTTCAATAAATTCGGATTCATTCTGATCCATTCTGAAACGGCATATTTGAATAGGAAAGAAGTCAGAGTGTAAATAGTGTTTTGCAAAGAAGGAACATAGGTTTCTAACTTGTTTGGAGATATGAGTATCTAAAACAGGTAATTGAGAGAGTCTGGAATCCAGCTTATCGAGAGACGAGGCATGTTCACCAAACAGATCTTGCAAAAGCAGTGGATTTACATCCGAATGTAACCATAGGTATAAACACCTAGAGTTGAAGATCATGTATGCACCTCCAACCTCCAAATTTGTTTGAGTTAGTGGAGAAGCTTTTGGAAGGTTGAACTTTCCACTTTCTTCGTCCCATATGCATTCAGATTCATCCATGTTGTGGAGACTAATTAGAATTGGGTAGAGGTACACTACAAGTCTGCCTGCAGGGAAGTTCAACAAGTTGAAACAACTTTCAACTCTTAAATCTGGGTTGCTAACTTTCGCTTTTAGAGCTTTACTCTTCATTGCAGCTAATATAAACATTGACAAAGTTCTTAATCCGACAGGCAATGTCAACTGACCAGGCATTGAATTTGAGTTGCCAACTAGTGATTTGTAACTGGCATTGATATCAGCAATTTGAACATTCAAGAAACTCTTCACGGCAACTAAGCTAGAAAGTGGTGACCTACTCAAAGTCTCTCTCAAGATCAGAGTCAGAACAGCGTCTTGGTCAGCAAATGAGAAAACATCACTAATACGTTCAGTAACAGACATAATACAATTTATAACTCTGACTTTTCTCACACCATCAGACGAAGTGAATAATAAAGCGGCCTGGAAGTGCGCATCCTGCTGAACACCCAGATTACCATCATAAACAAAATCACACGCTATGGACATATTGTTGGTGACAATAGGTAAAACTGGATCAGTTGATTGTGCATTAGAGGCAAAACCACCATAATACTTGTTGACTTGTAAGCCACTTGAACAACGGACTTTTAATTGACCCTGATAACCACACGTATCAGTAACTGTTTGCTTGATACTGTGGACAAGGTCAGATTCATCTCTATCAATGTTAAAGCTATACCAGGTCTTAACAGTACCTCCTGTTTTGTTTGCAATCAAACCAGAGTTAGCCAAGTCGACTGGAATATTAGAAGCAACAAACAAGTGCAAACCAATGTTGGAAGCTGTATACCCTTTCAATAAATCCTTATAGAACTTACTATTAGCGGTCAATATCTCTTTATCGTACTCAGCAGCCAAACTTTGTTTTGGTAATTTAGGTTGTAAAGCACCAGCGCCCCAAGAAGGCAAAGTGGACAAAATAGATATAACTTGACCACCACCAACAGGTTCCAGTAATAACTTACAAGCAATCAATGCTGAACCATACGCTGGTTCCGCAGCAGGGAAAAAGTTAGCCTGTTCAATTGTGTTCAAAGTAGAGTCGATAATACTGTATGATTCCATTGGGTCAGCAAATAAACCGTCATAGAATGGTAAAAATGGGTCATCTAAATCACCAACAATGGAAAATGTACTTTGATCTAAAGATGGGTCTAAATTGCAAAAATGAAGTTTATCATCAAATCCAACGATTGCAATTTTGGATCCTGGGAGTAAGTTACATTCTCCATTATTGTACAGTGTCAATCTGATTGCAGAACATGCTGCTTCATGAAGTTTCAGATTAGTGGAGGCCATACTTAAGTCAATAAGGAAAACATGATGCAGCGGCTGCGGACTTTTCTTTTCATCCACGTTGTAATCGTCAGGAACTAAGATATCATAAACACCACTGTGTAATTCTGCTCTTTGTAACTTATCAGCTCTCGTTCCATCAGCATTGACAGGGCAAACGTAGTCAGATGGGACAGGAGTAGCAAACGAACAAATATTACAAATCATGGTCTGAACAGTATGCTGCATCGCTGGGTTGATGTAAGCACGACAACGTCTACATCTTGGAACAGCCCCATGGCTGAAATCAACTTGAGGGACAGAGGCGTTTTTATCGTCAACAGGAGCAAATGGGTCAACAATTAAGCCTAGCGGGATCTTGGATGCTTTCCTCAATTTATCTGTGCTTGGTAAACTGTACATTGTTGGTCTGGCATATTTCGGAGATGCATTGCCTTGATCAACGGATGTGTATTGGGTTCCGACAGGGGGTGGACAAACGTTTTCAAATGTTAGAAACGGTTTGTTTCTATAGGCATAGTCCATTTGGTATCTCATTTCAGGGATAGACAAATCGTCTGAATTTCCATCTTCAAAAGTACTACTAGATAATTGTTGTGTCTGTGTTTGTGTTTGTATTTGTGGTTGTTGTTGTTGATTGAACTGGTCAGATGTTGGTTGTAGGTGTAATTGATGCTGTTTTGGGGTTTGAGGGATAGAGGCAGCACCTTGTTGGGGTATATATCCACTTATCGGATGTTGGATCTGAGCACCGGTGGCCGGGTAGCCAGCTGAATGGTCTTGGTCAAACAATTGTCCGTTATAATGTGGAGCTTGCATGCCTGGACTCATAACTGCAGCGCTTGGGTCAAAGTTTGGATCCTGCGGGAGATATGCTGTTTGAGGGTCATATGCTGGCATCAAATTATGATGAGCATGGTTTGTTTTTCTCTTTCTATTACTAGAAGCGGCAGTGGGGACTGGAGTTGAAATTGAAGGTCGTTGTTGAATGTTTAGATTCTGCATACCATCAGCAAGATCTTGGAATTGATTATTATTGTCGTAGCCAGCATAAGACATTTTGAGTAGATTGGTTCAATATCTCACGCAACCCGAAAGATCAGATGAGTAGTGGGGCACCCGAGGAAGTAACTGGAAGATCTAGATCCAGATGGAAATGGAAATGGAAATGGAGAATAGGATAAATTCAATAAACAAATAGAGATGGATAACACTTTACAAGAGATGTATGTACTTCTTACGACAAGCCATTGGCCTCAGATCGATGGACGGTGGTAGTTGATGCACGCTGTGTTAAAAAGAAAAAGATTTGCGGTCGATTTTCGTCTCTGTTTTCATTTTTGGTCTATAGACGTTTAGGAGAGTCTCTCACTAACGCGTCTGTGTTTACATCAAGTATATAAGAGCTAGACAAGACCAGACATGACATGACAAAATCAATAAGAAGAAAAGATAATTAGATACACACACAGGTTAAAATCCGGACTACTGAACGATACAACTAATCAATGGGTGTCACAGGGTTACTCCCCGCGTTAAAGTCCATACAGGAGCCTTGTTCCCTTGAAAGATACAGAGGCAAGACACTGGCTGTGGATACTTATGCCTGGCTTCACAAAGGAGTGTTTGCTTGTTCAACGGAGATCGTGCTGGGCAAGCCAACGAGAGCATATATCAATTACATCTTGAAAAGGATTGATATGCTTAGTCACTTCCAAATAACCCCCTATATGGTTTTTGATGGTGACTATTTGCCAACAAAAGGTAATACTGAAAAGGAAAGAGATGCAAGAAGATCAGAGTACAAGAGATATGCAATCGATGCCTTGGCTAAGAATGATAAGAAATCTGCATTTGGTTACTTCCAGAAAGCATGTGACGTTACCCCTGATATGGCAAAGGCACTTATAGATGAATTCAAGACCAGAAATATTAAGTATATTGTTGCTCCGTATGAAGCTGATTCGCAAATGGTCTATCTTGAATCCCTTGGTTTGGTGGATGGAGTTATCAGTGAAGACTCTGATTTACTTATTTTTGGTTGCAAAGTACTAGTTACGAAGCTGAATGATAGAGGTGAGTGTGTGGAGGTTAATAAAGCCAATTTCAAGAATCTTAGAGGCTGTCCTATCGGTTCCTTCAATAACGAACAACTAAGAATGATGGCTACCATTAGTGGATGTGACTACACAAAGGGAATTGCTGGTATTGGTATTCAAAAGGCTATTTCCTTGGTTAAAAGGTTTGTCAGTTTTCAGAGAGTCCTGATGGGTATTAAGTTTGATGGTAAGTTGTCCGTTCCTGAAACATTTGAAGAAGAATATAAGAAAGCATCCCTTGCCTTCAAGCATCAGGTTGTCTTCAACCCAACAACAAATACACCAGACCACTTAAATCCATTACCAGATGACCTAAACATTGAGAAAGAGTATTTGCAGTCTTGTACCGGTCAAATTGTTGATGTTGAAATACATAGAGGAATAGCAAATGGTGATTTAGATCCCTTCACAAAGCTGGCATTGATATCGAGAGAACTGAAAGTTAGTCAATCCTCTGCACAGGTTTTAACCAGATCAGCTACAACCCCTGCAAAGCAAGTGACGCCATCACAATCTAACACTTTGGATTTATTTACCAATGGAAGAACATCGGCTAGTAGAACTAAATCTGAGCCAACTGCACTATTGAAAAAGCCAACTACTTGTAACAATTCTCCAACTCTGCACAAGCAAGACCTAGAGTATTCGTCTAGAAAAAAGGCATTGTTTACTATTGATCAATTCATGAAACGAATGATACCTCCTCCAACTCCTCCAACTCCCTCAGAAACACTCAAGCTATCCAGAAAGCTAAGTCCTAAGAAGAAGTCTGATCCAAAGTTGTCACCAGTTGCAAAGAGAAAAAAGATTCTATTCGGTGAAATAGATGAAAATGGAAATTCGAATACCACAAGTAGGTTTTTCAAACCCCCATCAACTAAGAGCCTTCAGCATTCATTTAATGTGGCTTTAGTTGACACAGTGCTAGAATTGCAACCGGCACATGAAAACGCTGACTTGAATATCTCTCGCCACCTAGATATAGCCCAAGAGTCTGAAATTATTGATGGACTGAACTCTAGCGACTTTGTTCTGACTGACCCTGATGATGATGACGATGACGGTCTCAATATCAACATTAATAAGGCAGTAAGTGACAACGATTCCAATTTGGCTGCCACTACCACTACATCACCAACAAATGAAACCACAGATTCTGCATGTAACGCTGATCAGAGTGCGTACATTGACTCGCAAGACCTGGAAAGGAACGATTTAAACCCAGACGATAGCATATTGGATACAGTTATGACCGAACAGGATGCCATAGTTCCAGAAAAGAAATCATCTGTTCAATCTATAGTCAAAGGATGGAAGAGTAAGTACGAATTTAAGCCAGATGCATTTCTATCGTCACTTAAAACAGCACAAACTGAAAGTCAATGCAGGCCTACACGCCGCACTCCCTTAAGTAGCATTGATGTGAACCGACAACAACAAGTACAACTGCGAAGCTCGTGTAGTTCAAAAGCCTCGTCAGCAGTTAAGATATCGTCATCGTTAGAAAAACCTATAACAAAAGAACCATCCCCATTTGGAGGTTCGGCTCCAAAAGCGCGAGAAATGAAATCAATTACAAGCTCAACAAGAAATTTGAAACTGGATTCATTTAAATTTGCTCCTTAGATTTTGAAAAGTATATGCATATAAATGGGTCCTTCTCTGCTTTCCTACATACTTTTTATGTTGTTATTTTTGAAACTCCTGATTTAGAAATCGAGTTGGGTATCATTGTATTATTTTCCTTTTATACAGAATTATATATATCGACACTTTGCATTTCAATCCAACCAACCACATGGTTATCAATACACTTGTAATTTGTAGTGAGAATGCTTTTCAAGGCTGTAAATAAGCTATTAATTTGCCAAAAAATCGCTGTTTAATGGAGAATCTCGAAATTGGGGAACAACATTGCATAATTCTTATTCCTTGTCTTCCTAGAAAAACAAGTATGTGGAAGTATATAAAACTCATGGTTGTATGGGAGAAAAACAACTCCAGTAAAACCTCATTTCCTGGAGATAGTGAAAGCATTGAGCTTTTATTCGAATTTGGCTTTTAATTGGGGTAAAATACCTCAATTAAAACAGGAAAGAAAGGAACTTTGGCCATGGTCATACGACAAACCTCTTGTTGTTTAAGCCGCAAAAAGTTAAGCTTACGCGTCATGCATACATGATTTGAGATCAGACTTATCATCATTGCCTTCAAGTAAAGTAAAGTTATAAAGATGTTAGATAGTCTTTGGGGATAGAACGGAAAGGTCTTGGATTGTTACCGGAAGAAGCCATATACTCAGAGAGCCCAGTTGTGACCATAAGATGGATACGGAGACCAAATTATCACATCTTCTTTCTATGTTTCCTTCTGTCAACAAGGAAGTTCTTCTTGAAGTTCTTCTCGCTTGTGAAGGATCTATCAAAATGACCGAATCACTGCTTTGCGAACAACTTTCTAAAGTGGAGTCTTCTAGTGGTATTGATAATGACCGTGACTCAACAAGGAGTGAAACAAGTGACGCAAGTATAGCCACTGAAATTACGATACCTAACGCAACACCCGATTCAAAGTTCAAGCCAGATGGGAATGAAGATGTTTTGCTATCATCAACACCACTTCTTAAGATAGAGAAAGATAATAGAAAGAGAACCATGACACTTGAAGTTAATGACGTCAGTACCAAAAAAGTGGACATTGGAACACGTTACCAGTCGTCGTTGAACAAGTTCACCAGTAAACAAAAGAAAGCAGATTCTCATGTTCCACCAAGCAACCCTGAGCTATTATCACCAGCAATTGAAAGGTCTATCACGTTGTATACCAAAGATGAAATTGAGAACACTTTGCCTAACGTTAGATGCGTACGAAACTTCTTGCCTACAGAGCTAGCGGACGAAACACTTACGGAATTGCTATCTAGAAGATCTTTTTTCAAAGATAAAGAGTTTTACATAGCAGGAAAGAAATGCAAATCCAGTCATCAAACTGCAGTCTTCTATGAGGGGATGCAAACGATACATGCATATGACGGTGAGTTTTACGGTAATAATAAACACAACGAACAGACATATTCAAAGAGCATTCGAATGTGCCAATACTTAATTGAGGATGAAGTTGAAAAGATACAGAGTGCATTGACAAAGCATCCATATCAAGTCCAAGGCAAATGGAAAGCTGATATTTGTATTGGGAATTATTTTAAGAGTAACAAGCAACATCTTGATTGGCATTCTGATAAACTAACCCAAATCGGCCCATTACCATTGATTTGCTCACTTACATTCGGTGCAACGAGAATATTTAGACTCAAGAAAACATATGGGAAAGAAGGTAAAGTGAACAACAATCCTATTTATAATATTCCATTACCTCATAATACACTATTAGTGATGCTTCCTGGCACGCAAGAAGAATTCAAACACTGTGTGCCGTCTTTAACTGGTTCTTTATCAGATATTCATCCTATTTCCAAAAACACGAGAATCAATTTGACTTTTAGAATGTTACAACCAGTCTTGTTACAAAAGAGACCAAAATGTCCAATATGTGAAAGATTGATGATTTTAAGAAGAATGTACAAAAAAGTTTCCAGTAGAGGTTATTATTTCTGGATGTGTGCAGGCAACTATCTAAGTGCAAAGGAATGTGATGGGTTTTATTATGCTGATTTTAGTAGGATACATGAACATGCAAATAACCTTGATCCAGAACTGAAGCTTTATACAAAAGATATAGAAGTGGCATCCAAATGGGTTGCTGAAGATGATGTTGATGCTTTGAACTACGAAAATGAGCACCACGAATGTGAGCGAGAGGCAGAATGAGGTTGCCAAGTCATATATGTTACATACCCTTAAGCATTTACAATCAGAGTTCTAGTAAATCTAGTTATTGCATTGTCCTTAATAACGAGAACAACAAACAAACATACATAGGTGAAAGTTAAAGGACAAAAAATACAGTTAATGAAGAATAATTTACATAAATTTGTCTATCTTTTATTGATACAAGCGCATAATGCCTTTAACAAAGTAACAATAATTTGTTGAGTTTGATCTCCACCTTGTTGCTGTTGTTGATGATGTTGTTGCTGTTGCTGGTAATTGTTGTTGTATTGTTGATGTGGCTGCTGCTGGTAATTGTTGTTATATTGAGGTTGTTGTTGGTAGGATGGTTGTTGTTGTTGTTGTTGTTGTTGCTGTTGCTGTTGCTGTTGCTGTTGTTGACCCAGATGAATCTTACCAGCATTTGTACCTTGGCCATCAGGAACATTTTGATGTTCATTCATAGCACCAATACCATTTGGATTGATGTCAGACCATGATGCTGGGATTCTAGCACCGTTTAGGTCAATGACCAAAATACCGCTGTTCTTGGGATCGATGTATGACCTGATGTTGGCTTCAGCACATAAGTCTTCCACGGCAGGCTTTAATTTAGCAACACCGTTCTTGGAGTGCAGACCTTTTCCAACGATACACTCTAATTTAGGCTCATTTCTGTTAATACCGTTTATAATTCTTTGCTTCAAGATATACAAAGCTTCTTTAACATACAAACCATGTAAGTCAATGTCATTATTGTCTGAATCTAAGTTGTTTTCATAAAATACATATTCGGCAGCTTGCCTGTTGTAATTGTCACCAAGCTGGGCTTGCTCCTTGGCTTGCTTTGATAACTCAGCAGCTTTGGCACCATCACCAGAACTATATGCTTTTTGGGATTGGCTTGCCAACTGTGATCTCCTTTGGAAAGCTTGATCAGCCAATTTTCTTAATCTTGAATATTCACTATCGGTGGCATGATTATAATCTTTCTCTTCTGTTTAAGATTGAATCAATTAAAGTAGTTAAAAATTTGTGTTAGTAGAATGAATGGTTGTAGACAGATAAAAAATGTGGGGGATTATTGACTTACAAGCCAGTCATAGTTTGGGAGGAATATATACATACGAGAAAGCATAGGCCCCCTACTCATAACTTCAGTCATGTTGGATGATATGAGATAGTATTTGCTCGACTGGCTGCCTGATGGATTCTATAACAGATGAGTGTATCTGAAAATAAAGTATAGATGTAAACAAACTAGAAATTCATTTCAGGAGCATCCAATCTGAGGTTCCAGCCGTCGTTCTTTAATGGAACTAATTCAAGACTATTATGCACGTCAACTCCACTTCAGATGGCTGTGCAAGCTAACGTCACTCGCCACTTCAGGGTTCTACTTCACCCGTGGCTGGTAACAACATCTAGAGCTATGGAAAAGGTGCATAGAGAGGGCTTAAAACCCACGGTGACTATCACGTGATCTAATTATATGTTTTCACCCCTTAGAGAGGAGAAAAAGACTTTTACTGGGTACCCCACGACCTTTTTCTCCAAATTCTGAAATTTTTTCTCTGGTTTGTGAACTTTGGAGGTCCAATGGCTTTTTGGTTTGCAACTAGCCTTAAAACTTTTCATTTACTTAAAACCTACTTTAGAAGTAAGTTAAAAAACTACCTTTCCGAAGTTTCATTCAATTAATAATAATCAATTACACAAAATGGCTGCCCCGTATGTTTTATATTCATCGTTTCCATATTCATCTGTTTGAAGACATGTTATGATCTTTTTATGATCTATTCTATCTTTAACACATTTTGAAAGGATGAATATAAGAACATTTTTCTTTTCATTTGAAATGTTGGCAATCAAAGTTTGAAGATACCATTCTATAAATGTTTGAATGATACATACTTGCTTTCTTGTTCAACTTTAATGAAGTCTATTACTGCATGTTGGTCAATGGATATTCTCAATCTCATTGGGTATGGTATTCATTGACTTCATACTTTTAATTAAGTGTGGTTCTGAGATTATTACAATTGAAACAAATCTGCCATTCAATCGTACTTTTCTCTAAATGAAAAAGATCAATACATACATTGTAGTCCCTTGCAATCAACTGAAAAACTTCAGTTGTTTTTGAACTATAGTTCATTAAGCTTGGGATACAATAAGATCTACTTTCATACTCTCGAGTATGGTATTGTTGCTTATTATCCTGTTTCCATCTTTTGCTGTTGGTCACGGTTTAGGTAATTGCGATAAAATGTATTCCAAGGGAAAATTCAAGATAGATTAAACATTCAAAATTGGAAAGAGAATTGTATCTTATAATTCTTTTCAAATTATCTACTCTTCAGTTATTACATTAAGTTGTACTTATCTGTATTTTCCTCTGCGTATGTTACATACTTCGAATGATTCTTTGTTAATCAGTTCGAAGGAAGACGTGGTGTGGGACTTAATGAGATTGGATTTGTGTTTTTGAAGATAACTTCTTTTAGATCTGTTATATCTTCATTGCTTATAACTTTCATACTAACCTTATTTTGCATTATTTAATTTAGAGTTGCTCAACCAGAATCCCAAATCAAGAAGGCTTCCCAAGCCTCCAAGACTGCTGCTCAAGTCGCTGCTGACAGAACTGCCAGAAAAGCTGTAAGTATTCCAATCATCATTCTGATTTTCAAGTTATATCAATTCCTTCATAATTCATTTAGTTCCCATATTTTAAACCATAGTGATGATACCACAATTTATTATCGACTAGCTTCGGCAATGTTGTCTGTTAGTTAACCATCTTTCGGGACTGAAATCATTTAAAGTTACAAGAGATTGAAAGTTGAAGAAATGATATAATTGATTGCAAGTCTTAAATATTTTGACTTTGATCATTTTGATACTAACATTCATTTATCAATCAATTATTTGATTATTTCGTTTTTTATTATAGGCAAACAAGGAAAAGAGAGCTGCTATCTTCAAGAGAACTGAAGCTTACATTCAAGAATACACTGCTGCTGAACAAGCTTTAATCTCTGCTAAGAGAGAAGCCAAGGCCACTGGTTCTTACTACGTTGAAGCTGAACCAAAGTTAGTCTTTGTTGTCAGAATCAAGGGTATTAACAAGATTGCTCCAAAGCCAAGAAAGGTTTTACAATTATTAAGATTAATGCAAATTAACGCCGGTGTTTTCGTCAAGGTCACCAAGGCTACCATTGAATTATTAAGATTAGTTGAACCATACATTGCTTACGGTTACCCATCCTTGTCCACTGTTAGACAATTAGTCTACAAGAGAGGTTACGGTAAGGTTAACAAGCAAAGAATCCCATTAGTTGACAACTCAATTATTGAAGCTTCTTTAGGTAAGTACGGTATTGTTTGTGTTGAAGATTTGATCCACGAAATCTACACTGTTGGTCCAAACTTCAAGCAAGCTAACAACTTCTTATGGCCATTCAAGTTATCTAACCCATCTGGTGGTTGGGGTGTTAGAAGAAAGTTCCAACACTTCATCCAAGGTGGTTCTACTGGTAACAGAGAAAAGTACATCAATGAATTAGTCAAGAAGATGAACTAAATTTTTTAAAATTTGTCTTCATTTTCTATTTTTCATGTATAGCTTTTCTTTGGTATTTAAAAAAATAAAAGTTTTTTTTATAATAATTTTTTTTAAATAGGAATAACTTTACTTTAATTTAGGGTTTCTAAGCGGTTTTATTTATGCGATATAATTTTCTTCATGTTTTTAGTAACCTCACTTTAATTGTAATAATTACTTTTACCAAATAAACTAGTTCGAATTTTACTTGTAACAGTATTGTAGTAATGTTTAGATAAGTACAGAGAGCCTACTAAACTCTTTTAGAGATACATTGTTATTGTTACACTGAGCTCTTCTCTTGAAATTTTCTTTAACATTACAAGCACCTTAAACATAATATATACATTATTGAAAAAGTGATTATCACCCACATCTACGTAAACAGTTATAAAACCTAAAAGTCCATAATCCTCGTTAAAATGATGACTGATTCCTAATACTCAGTCAAGCTAACACTAATTTCTTTTCAGGCCCTTCTCTTCCTTCCCCTTATTTCTTCTGACAAATCCAGTCGTTCAAACCATACTTGTTTCTGGCGACTTCAATGGCATAAAATTGCATTCTGACGGCAAAGATACTACCTTTCTCCGTATATTCAGTGGATGAATCATCTCTTAATAAGGTACCAAAGTTGAAGTCATCGATCTTAGTTTCAAATTTCTTCACGAAGTCTCTCCATTTTTGCTTACCGCTTGGAGATTTCATTTCATCTTCAGATATTTTGGCAACGTTAGCAGGAATAGCAAATTCTGGGAAATGAACTAGTAGTTCTTCAAGAATCTCTTCGTCATATTGTGTAAGTTTTAACTTGGAACCTGGGATGGCACTTAGCAACTTCCAGTACGTTTCCATTTGAACAACAGCCTTGACGGCGAATTGCTTTTCGATATCTTCTAAGTTATCAGCAGTTTCAGCTGAAAAAGTGGATGGGGTAGCCATTTTTGTAATGATTCATAAAATATCTTTTGTTCTAACTGTTACACCGCAAATACCTTCAAGTAATTAGTTAGTTACCTAATAAATCATCTTATACAATTTTGATCACCTGGTTGTTGTTAGTTAGCCTCATTCATACACATAAAAATTTTCAGACTTTCAAAGAAGTGAAATAGACGGCTGTGCACTTAAACAAAAAAGCTGTCGCAGGGGAAAATTATCCTATTTTTTTGTTTTTGTTTGACACCTACTTATACTAGAAGTTTGCCACTAAGAAGAGATAACAAGTGATTCATACAGTAAGTTACCTAAATAATTTTAAAGAAATAGTAAAAGTGTTCTAAATAGATTACCCTTACCGTATCTTATCGTTGTCTTCTTTGAGCTTATTTAACGGGCAGGATCTGAAAAGAAGGTTCTGTTGTCATTAGGTTTTATTTTCTGTTGAGGGAGATTTTAATGTTCTATTAGAAATAGTAGATATATATATATAGACCACTATATTTTATCTTTTTTCATACCATGAGCTTATCACTTTTTATTTTTCTTATTGTATATAGCGTTCTTCCTTAAATAACCTAGCTTGGAATATACTACTACAGTAATCCTCAAATTCTTCGCTGCAAATACAATTTCAGCTAATTGACATGAACTACATTACTGACTTCTCAAAATTGGAAAAGGGGGAATTAGATGAGACAGTCTCTTCTGACCTCGAAGGCTCGACCGATACATTTAAGAGTGTTGGAAAACGCAATTTAACCAGGGTTGTGGTTGGATCGTTATCAACATCATCACAGTCTGTTGATGAACCGAAAATAGCAACAGAGGAAAATACTGGATTTAGCTTTTCTGCTTCGTTAAAAAGATATGTTAACTCTTTCAAGCTAGCTGAAGAAGAAGTTCAAGTTTTACATCCCCAATTATCCAACTTTTCACTTCAAATGATTGCTATTGGGGGTTCTATTGGTACCGGATTATTTATTGGTTCAGGTGAAGCTTTGCATCAAGGTGGTCCAGCAGGTGTTTTAATCTGTTATGGATTAATTTCATTCATGATCTATTCAATGGTTCAGTCTTTGGCTGAATTGGCATGTACCTTCCCTGTTGCAGGTGCTTTTTCATACTACTCTACTAATTTTATTGATTCTTCAGTTGGTTTTGCCATTTCATGGAATTATGCCATGCAATGGTTAGTTTTATTACCTTTAGAATTGAGTGCCGCTACTATGACTTTCAAATTTTGGAATGGCTTTCCAATTCCAGATGGGTGGTTAATAACACTCTTCTTCCTCTTGATTATCAGTATCAACATGTTACCTGTAAAGTTTTACGGTTACGCTGAAGTTATCTTTTCATTATCCAAAGTCATTGCCATTATAGGCTTCTTAATCGCTGCTTTAGTTATTTTGTTTGGTGGGGTTGAAGGCCATGATGCAATCTTAGACAAATTTTGGAGAGATCCTGGTCCATTTGCAGATTCTGGGTTCAAAGGGGTTGTTTCGGTTTTTGTTACAGCAGCCTTTAGCTTCTCTGGGACTGAAATGTGTGGCCTATGTGCAGCTGAGACTCCAAATCCAAGTAAAACAGTTCCTAAGGCTTCGAAACAAGTTTTCTGGAGAATCTTATTCTTCTACATAACTTCTTTAGCTTTAATTGGTTTGTTGGTTCCTTATAACGATGAAAGATTAGCTCCAAGAAGTGATGCCAACAGCTCCCCATTTGTCATTGCCATCAAGGATGCTGATATCAAGTGTTTACCAAGTATAATGAATGTTATTATTTTAATTTCAATTTTATCCGTTGGTAATTCTGCAATTTATGCTGCTTCAAGAACATTTGTTGCACTAGCAGAAGCCAAAGCTGCCCCACAAGTTTTTGGTTTCATTGACAGAAAAGGTAGGCCATTAGTCGCCATCGGAATCACCTTAGTATCTGGCTGCTTAGCATATGTTTCGTTGTTTAGCGATACAGCTGCACATACTTTGTTCACCTGGTTACTATCATTATCTGGCTTGAGCTCTTTGTTTACGTGGGCATCTATTAGTTTCAGTTTAATAAGATTTAGAAAAGCAATGAAGGATCAAGGTAGAAAGATGCAAGAATTGAGTTACATTTCAATCACAGGAACACCGGGTGCCTGGTTTTGTTTTGTCTTCTGTATTGTCATTTTAGCCGCTCAATTATGGGTTGCAATTTCCCCAATTGATAAAGATCCGTCTTTTGTCAGCTTTTTGAAAGTGTACTTGGGAGCTTTTGTTATCATTTTGTTCTTTCTTGTTCACAAGATGTACCTGAAGATTACAACTGGTTCTTGGAAGCTTGGTATTAACACATCCGAAATGGATATCATGACAGGTAGAAGAGAGGACAATGTGGAACAATCAGGACTCGCTTATCAATTAGCCAGAGATGAATTGAAAGCTAAACCATGGTACTTCAGGTTCTACAAAATTTGGTGTTAGTTTAATGGAAATATAACACCACTGTTCTTATTTTTATTTTTAATTTCAATCCCTTTTCTTAAATATTCCTTACGGGTTATGATATTTTTTTTTACTTGGCTTCTTGTCATATACAGACTAGCTTTGTTCTTTTTCTCTGTCTCCTATTATTTATAAATTTATATTCATAGTTAGATTCTTGATTTCTAATACAAAGACTTCACATTTTTAAAAAAGAAAAAGATAGTAGTCTGTTTAGATCTGAAAAGAAATATCTGTAGTGTCTTTATATGTCATCCAAGTCAGGAATAATTGCAAACCTCAAAGTTTCATCTAATTCGTCAAATAATTGTTTCAACTTTGAATCAGGAGAATCTGGATTTGCGGTTTCAAATAAAGTGTTGCAATCTCCAGAATTGGTTGGCTCACCAGGTATCTGGCTAAATTGACTACCAATACTACGAGGGTGTCCATTTGCGTGAGAGCTCGATGTTTGGTTTGTAACCAGATCATGAGTCTCGCGTAATTGATCAGAGAATCCAGCAGTTGACAGACCACTCTGAGTACTGTTTGAAGATTGATTTTCAGATTCTTGGCCAAAATCATGGTCTTTATAAGTGAATGAAGGATCGTTAATGCCAAATTTTTTGAGAAATTGTTTTGATGAAAAGTTATTGTTCAAATTAATAAACGACTCCATTTTGTTGTTAATCATCTTGTCGATCCACTCGGTATCAACAGACGTATCATCCCACAAGTTCGCCATTTCGGTGCCCGGATTTTGATTCACATTATTGGAAGTCTCCGAAGAAGTATCAAGGCCAGAAATCCATTTTTCTCTAAACGAATCCGTAAGATATATTTTGAATATTTGAACAAGTTCAATCAACTCCTCCATTGACAAATCAGGGAATATATTGTTTTCAAAACCTTTTTGCTTTTCACTCGGTTCTTTAGTAGTGTCTAGTACATCATTAATCATACCTATTAGCTTGTTGAACAAAAAAGATTGTAATTTACTAAACCTCCATGCATAGTAGTAATACCCACTTAGCTGATTATAAATCGATATACAACTCCTGTATAACCCAATGAGATAACCCACCAGTTCATTGATCACTTCATCAATTTCTTTTGTTATCTTTCCATATACGTGATAAATGTAAGACATATGCTTAAGCCTTAAGATCATTGCTATCATGAACCATTGAAGTCTAAGGAGAGTAGTGATTATATCAGGAGTTACTGCCCAATCATAACCAGTACCAAAATAATCTGATAATTTGCCAATCGCTTTAGAGCAGTTGTTGAAACTATCCAATAATGTTGTAAGAATCTTTTTGAAAAAAGTGAATGCAAGTAGACGCTGGGATTTCTCTTCATAATGAAGGTAAATATGTTGATATAAACACATCAAAAGACAGCTAGATTCCAAGTAAACAATAAAATTGTTCACTTTTATCAATCTTGTTGAATTTGTGTCAGTTGGCATATCAATAGATAACGTTTTGATTTCAATTGGCTGGGTTATTTCTTGAGCAAGGTTTTCCAACTCTTTCACTTTCTGCAATATCACTTTCAATTTTGGACTTTCTCTCAAATTCATTACCAAAGTGCTAATCCCGTGAACATGCTGAGAAAGTAAATATCTGTCACGAACAATACTGATAGAAGCTTTCTCATTATCTAGATCCAAGTTGTTTGAATTCAAAGCTCCAAGAAACACAGGAAGTTTTGTATCATATTCTGTGAATCTTGAAAAAAAAGTGTCAGTTCGAAAATTTTGAAACAAAGTGCTCGATGACACTGCATACCACATCTTTCTCCAAATATTAACCTGTTTTGGAGCAACTTTCATTTCATAATTAGAGGGATCTCTATGGAGTCCCAGCGATAACGCAATCTGCATCGTTGTAGCGGCATAGGTATCTGACTCTATAACAAATGCATCTTCGGGTGAACATTTCATAGCCACTCTGTGGTACATCATGACTTGAATTGCTCTGAACGATGAAAAGCTAGTCGTCTGAAATGGACTACCGCAGAGGTCGGTCATGGTAAAATTTCTGTAATCTATTGGATTACTAAGGAGAAACTTTATATCTGGATCATTTTGGAAACCGTCGTATGGTCTTTTGGAATTGTTTACCAATGTCAAACTACCCAAGTAAATTGTAAGTAAAAGCAATGACACCATCATGAGATCCAAACGTTTTGCAATGTTCAACTCGATTTTTTCTTCTAGATCCGATCTTTCGCCAATTATGGAAGTCAAATTATCATAAAACGCCTGCTGATCCAAATAGGGAGCCAATGGATGTACATACTTGAAAAATCTATCGACCAACAGCCACACAGTTTTTCGAGGTGGTAAAACACTTCTCATCCTTCTAAGAAGTTTTAAATCAGACTCCAATGAAGACTCAGAACTGTTATCTAACCGTATAGGAAGGTTTTTTTCAGTTTTATCGTAATTAATTTGACTTGCTTTATTTAAACTGTGACCCACACCAAGAGTAATAGACAATGTTTCTAGCACTTTATTTTTAAATCTTTTTTCCAAAGCCCAGTCACTGATCTTATCAGCACCATACAAAGGTTTCCAGTTCAACACCTCATATTGTAGACTGGGACTTGTCCTGGTTTCCGGTAGCTTTGCATTTTTGAAAAACGCAAAATAAACAGGATCATTTTCGAAGAAATTCCGGCACGAAAGTACATTAATGTTCGAAATGGATTGCAGTGCCGAATCAAAGACTTCAGTTCTTCTACCGAAAGTAATTATATCGCTGTCACTCTCAGATTTCTCAAATTCAAGTTGCCTGAATTTACTTAGTTCAGATTCTAAATGTTGTATCTTGTTTTCCAATTCTACAACGATATCAGGTAATTCAGTCAAATGTTTTTTTGAACCGTCAACACTACCGGCATCAACAGCACTACTTATGCTTTGAGAGCTTGATCTGGGTTCTTGTTGCTGCTCACTTGTAGATCGGCTTGTTCTTTTGGGATTAGCTAGCTTTTCTGCGTCTATAGCTGCCCATTCAGGTTCAGAGTACTCACATAAATAAGTAACATTATGCCTAACACAAACCTAAAAAGATTATTGAATCAAGGATGTTAGTAAATCAAACAAAAGAGCTGATCAACTAAATTGCAAAAGGAGCTAGCAAAAGAGTATCAAATAGAACTTACAAGACATGCTGGCTTCGATTTATCACACTTGACTTTTCTTCTCCGGCAAATCGTACAGGCAGACTGAACTCTGGGTCTCTTCTTCGCATATTCTTGTACACCAGACATTGATGGACAATTTTTCTATTGCTGTTGATACTGATGATAGCGATAAATAAGAAGTAACCTTCACATCAACCCGTACTTTAATATTAATACACCCCTGAGCAGTAGTTTAATCGTAGGGACCCTGTATAAACCAACTCCGAGTACGTATAAGAAGAGATACATTCAGATTGATTAATATCTACTCTAAAAGTGAAGAAGACAAATTCGGGAAAGTGTTATATCCACACGATCCTTGTCTGGGAAGCGCAAACTGCCCCGAAGATGCCGAAATTGTGGAGTTCACGCATGTCGCAGCAGGTACTAATGTGGGCTCAGTTAACAGAAAAGATACAAAGAGAGATAAAATTAGAATTACATTGCTATAACGAATTAAAAATAGATATTTAGAATTTAGAATTTAAGATCACTATAAATCAATCAAGTTCACTGGCTCCTCAACTTTTTGCACAACTGGCTGCTGCACTTCGGAAACAGGATTGCTAGCAGGGATTCCATATAAAGATTGTCCAGTGAAACTTGGTTGTGTAAGAGATGAATTATACATCTGTGGAGAAGACGGACCATTCTTACCATTCAAGCCACTATCTTCTACAGAATACTGCGGTGGGATGCTTGCATATGATGATATTTGTGGGTATGAAGTAGGGGATGAAGGATATAATTGAGATGGGGAAGATGACTCGGCCTTTTCTTGGGCCTTTGATGAGACAACTGGCGAGCTTGGACTGTGTTGGTACTTCTGAGGACTAGAAGAAATCGGCGATTTCATACCCATACTCATATTAGGAATGGATGCATACTGAATATTTGAGACAGATGGAAGTCTGGATGAGTTTTTATGATCTGCCATAGGAGGAGGGTAGTTAGAAGGACTAGTGGAGTTTGGAACAGGTGTGTAGGCAGGAGGTTGAGGGTTTTGGTACACTATTGGAACCTGATGATGTTTTTGAGAGTGTTGAGATGATGAACCTGGTTGTGTATCAGCTAACAGTTGAAAATTGGGAGGTGGTTGACTATACATTTGTGTTGGCGAGTAAGAATTTGGTGGGCCATATTGTGGAGAGATTTGTTGTTGTTGCTGTTGAAATCCTGGAGCATATTGTGGCTTATAACTATATTGTTGATTGAGTCGGGTCTCAAGAATCTCTTCATAAACTTTGCTGATTGCAAATGTCTTTGAATATATTTCTTCATATTTTTCAAGAGTTCTGCGATACTCAGATTTTTGGCTACTTATCTTTGGCTGAATTTTGACAATGTTGTTGTGTAAGTTGTTTAGGACAGTATCGTTTGCAATTGATTTTCTCCTATCAATCGGAGTTTTTTCAATATTTGATAGTAATTGAGCAAATAAAACAATGTTTTCCTCCTCGACAGAAGTGACTACGTTATAATCAAAATAGAGCCTTGCAACTGGTTCTATAGAGACTGAATTTTCATTTGGAAGAGAGCCAGTTTCAACAGTTCCACCTCCAACAGGCAACAGATTTGCGTACATCCCACCATCGTCCTTTCCTTCAATGCCCTGAGGAGCAAATGCAGTTGTAGTTGTCTGAGAGATGACTTCTTGACCTTTGAAATCAGCTAAACTAGCGGCTATAGCAGCCTTCATATCTTCATCCCCATCTTCAAATTCTTCTGGGTCTGGTCTTGAGGGGCCCGACTTAGTTGCTCCTGCCGAAGTTGATGATTGGACACCGAATTCCTTTAAGGATAATTCAATAGCTTTACGTACTTCTTCATCTTCGTCTTCTCCAATACCTGCAACACTTGTAGTGGCACCGTTATTAGAGAATGAGACAGACTTGCTCTTCTTCTTATGCTTCTTCAACTTGTTCTTATGTTCGTGGTAACAAGTATCACAAACTCTAACTGGGATAGTGATTCCAAGTTCAGGTAATTCACAACTTTTGCTCGAATGGGTATTACAAAACACACCACCACATGATCTACAATGATGTTTTCTATTCAAGAAAGAAAACAAAGTAGAACACATCATACAAGCATCCGAGTCCTCCCATTCTGGAGCAACCTTACTTTCAATCAACGAACTATCAACTATATCCGTAATCATTGGAAACTGGAAACCTTCATTTTGCAACTTAGTATAACATTGATTAACATAACCCAACTTTGAATTTGTGCTGAACATAATTGACCATGACTGGATAAGTTCCAACATATAAGTCTTAACAGAAGCATTTAAATGCTTATCACTAACTTTCACCACAATAGGATCCATGAACTCCTTCGATGATATATCAGTTAAGAAGTGCTCACCACCATTCTTAATACAGAAATCTATTAGTTTCAATGATGATTTTTGTAAGTTTGGGTTTTTGTTGTTGACAAAACGTTTCTTCAATGCACGCATGGCATCTTTTGAAGCCACTTGTTTAGACCTTATCAGGTCACTGATCTCTAACGCAACAATGAAGTCAATTTCACCGTTTGGAATTGATTCTGACGTTGCCACATTGATCTTCTCGTCGATTTGGGAAGACGATCCAGATGAATTAAACCAAGACATGCTAATCTTGTAATCTATTTATGTATGTATTTGTAGACTGAGAGGTGAGAAACTCTTGCCTTTTCTGGTCTGTTGTGGTACTTATATAGCGTAGTACCCAAAATGAAATAAAAATTAGGTTATTATAAAACCAATTAATGCATATAATCCTAATATTTTGAATATGAATGGAAAGATATACTTCAAAAAGAGGTGGCAAATAGGGTATTAATGATAAAGTTGCATATTTATTATTGTGATCGGTTTTGATATGAAAGAAGACAGAATTTTGTATGACTCTCAGTTCACGTATCTCAGAATGGCAGAACTCAGAGGCGTCGATCAGGGCCGATCGGCGCAAGATCGTGAGGTTAATAACCGGAACAGTCGTTCTATCTTTAATCATATTGGTTACTGAAACAGTGTATCGTAGAGATTTGAAAGTCAATTTCAAAAGAAAATGATGGAAATAGAAAGATTTATGTAGTAAGATTAAATTGATCCAATGTATTATGAGTGACAATAATTATAAAAAGAACATCGGGACAAAAAACAGGATACTTAAAATGAAATCTAAACGAAGGGATGGGTATTGATGCAAAAAAAGCAAATATAGTAAGAGGAAGAAAATGTAGTTATGCATATATATTACAAGTGTAAGTTGACGATGGTACCAATTTCAGTTCCTGTAACAGAAATTGTTGGACTTAATAAGTTGTGATCCACAACGAAACTTGCCACACTCTTTGATGGTCTCAATCTGTTATCGTCTTCTTCACCACCATAACTTTCTTGCATACCATCTTGGATAGATTGCTTGATAATAGAGTCCCAGTCACTGTTGAGAACAAAGAAACTTTGCGAAAACGAAACAAAGGCTAAAGCAATGACCATACCAATCCATAAACCAAACAATTCCATATGTAAACTGAAAGCACAGAAGAATGCAACAGGTAGGGCAAGTAAGTAATAACTGATCAAGTTTAGCCAACCACCGATGTATTGTCTACCCTGACCTCTTAAGACACCACCAGTGACACAAGACAGAACATCATTAATCTGATAAACAGCACCAATGATCAACACTTTAGAAGCTAGTTCAATAACTTCTGGTTCGTTGGAAAACAGACCAGCAATGTGGCTTCTACCAGCAGCTAAAATAGTAGCATTGATGATGCCGAACAGGAGACCAACCGCCAGAGTTGAATATGTAGCTTGAATAGCCGCTTGTTTAGAAGCTGATCCAATAAACCAAGCAATTCTAGTAGATGCAGCAACAGAAATGGCAAATGGGATTTGATACATTGTGACACAAGCGGTGGAAACAACAGATTGGGAAGCTAAAGCAACAGTACCAAATCTAGATGATGCCAATGATATAATTTCAAATGCTAACCATTCAGCTTCAATCATCAAGATACCTGGGCCAGCTAATACCAAAGCTCTCTTCCAGTGTTTGAAAACATCCATTGAGAATCCACACCAACATTCGTAGCCTCTAACGAAACAAGTGTAATACAAGAGCATCGATGCCATACAGTAATTAGTGAAAACAACTGCAGTTGGGGCTCCAATGAAACCCATACCATAGGTCTTGTGCCAGACAAGTGTATAGTTAAGAACAACGTTTAATGGAGCGCAAATGATCAAGACATAAGTGGAAGCTTGGAAAATACCCTGTGCTTGTAAATATTGTTTTAAAACTTCAAAAATAATGAAACCCGGGATACCACAGATAAGTCTTCTAATATATTGGGATGCTAATAAACATAGTTCTTCATCTGGAACAACGGCAACTAGTAATGGATATGAACCCCAAAACAAGAAACAGAAGACTGGAATGAAAACAATAAAAATAATAACCGTACATCTCAATGCATGCATACCAACAGCTTTATAATCTTTTCTACCGTAGGCCTGAGGGCATAAAGTAGATAATGAAGAAGCTATACCTTGGATAATACCGTAAGCTGAGATGTTAGCCATTAAGTTCGATAATGAAACAGCAGCTAATTCTTGAGGACCAAGGTTACCAGCAGAGAAAACAGATGCTACAGTCAAAGAGTATTGCAAGAGGAAAGTAACAATTAATGGAATTGATGACTTGGTTAACATTTTCATTTCAGTTTTCAAGTCAGTTTCGACTTCGAGAATTTGGCCTTCATCGTTTGTTCTAGTGGGAACTAAATTCAGAGTAGTTAACACAGATGATCTCATAGAAGCTCTTCTACTTTGAATGTAATTTTCTTGAGCAGCAGAACTGTAATTATGGAAAGATTCATTAAGCAAAGCGGACTCTTCATCTTCATAGGACGATATAGAACCTGATCTTGTCATTCTTGGAACTTGAACGTTCAATTGAGTAATGGAGCCTCTTCTTTGACCTGTGCTAGCAAGCAAAGCTGCTTGCTCAGAGTTAATGAATGATTCATCCATTGCTTCCTATGTATTTAATGAAGAGAAGCTGGATCACTTAACTAGCAATAGGAGAAGGGTAATTGACGTTTTAATCTTGTATAAAACAGCAACAAATCAAAGTAATTAATAGGTAAAGATAAGTTTAAATCGAGATCTGGAAGTACGCAAAACCAATCAATTTTATATATTTGTTCAGAAAAGTGTCGAAATTGTTTTGATTCGGAGATTTGTTTGTTTATCTTTCTCGTTTCTGTGTGTGAAGTTTTTATGGCGAGGAGATGCGGGATGAATTGTGGAGCTAGCGCGGCGACCCCGTGCTTCGGAGGCTGATTCACGTGGTGAGGGTGTGTTTGCTGGCCGGATAACAGTGTAACATGCGATTGAAGATACCTATGTATGTAGATTGGCACAGAATGTGATACAACAAGTAACAGACAGCCCTTGCTTGAAATCACATACCAGCCATTAACACATATCCTTTTCAATCATCCACACATGTCTTATCTATAAGAGGTCCCTGGATATGATAGTTCGGTAGTATATCAAAGCTTATCAGTAATATCAGTAAACGCACTTGGTTTGTCAACTTTTGCTTCCCGATCTGGCAACTGATTCCTCATTAGATTCCTTGTGATAAGACAATCTGCAGACTAATTGATTAGGTTGAAGAAAGAATATTTATTTTGACACTTTAACAGACATAAAATATGTCATTTTTTGACAGCATAACTACTGAGATGAATTGGGATTCTTAATATGGATCAACTTCAACTTCGTTGTAAATCAAAAGCTATCATTGACTGTATCCATACACACTGTATAAATTTCTATGTACCAAAAGCAAGCAACAAGAATTATTAACAGCGTCACTAAACTACTTTATCTTTGGAAAACAAAAATGAGTTTAAAATATTCACCCATCTTTTTTGTGTTTGGCCTCTGATTTAATTTTTTCCAATGAAGCCGTATCAGCAATGGTTGATTTCTCTGTAGGGTGGCTACCACCACCAATCCACGAAAACTTTTCAATCCACCTACTTAGCCCACCTTCCCCGTTTGGATTCTGTTTATGTTTATCAGTAAAATCCATCTCTATTAAATCGACCCCTGGTTCTTCACCAGTTAGATAAAATTCAGACACTTTGCTTTCATTAATTGTTTCGTTCCCATTACTGATCGGAAGCTCTGTGTTTGGATCATACCCATCAGAATAAAATGAATGGGATCCGTATGTAAACGCATCTTCAAACTCTCCCACATTGTTTGTATCGGGTGGGTCTATCTCAGCTTTACCACTTAATTTATTGGTCAATATGTTATCAACTAATCTATTCAAAGACGAAACTGAGGAACCAGCTCTGGATCTAGTTTTACGAATTGAATCTAATCTGAACATATGCTTCGAGTCATCTTGCTTATCATTTGAGGGATTCAAATTTAGTGTTGGCTCTTTAGTGGAAGCAGGAATATTATTTGGATAGCCCTGATCAATTGCCACTGTATTGTCGACTATCAGTGTATTGTCGTCTGTCAGTACCTTTTCAACTGTTGCTGCCTTGTCCACTGTCAGTGTCTTTTCAACTGTTGGCGTCTTGTCAAATTTCAAACCAGCATCATGATTTTGTTCGATTGTTAAAGTCTCTAACTCATGAAAAGTTTTATCCATCTTGGTTAAACCGTTGGGTTTCTTCGCCTGATTTTTGAAATACTCCCTTATTGATAAATGAACCTTGGAACCTTCTTTCTCTTTGAACTCAGTTACACGGGTCGTTAAATCTAACTTAATAGGGTCTTTTGGATTTTTGAACTTTGAAAACCAACTTTGCTGTTTTTGAATAATTTTTTTCTTTAGTTTTAGTTGCTTGATTTGTTCGTCAATTTTATCAATGCTATTCTCTTCATTCAGTTTCAGATAACCGATTTGTTCTTGTTTTCGTTCTTGTTCATCTTTTGCTTTCGTTAGCTGGTTATCAATCGTAGAAGGTTTAAGCATAGTTCTGTCTACGAAACTGGAAAGATTAGAAAAGTTGTATGATGATGATAGTTGAGAAACTGGCTGGTTATTCAGACTTCTTGATTCCTCCACCATTGTTTCTTGTTCTTCAGGTGACGATTTCACAGCTTCAAGCTTTAAGGTAGTTAAGACACTAATATGATGGTTTTCGGAGTATTTAATTGTTGTCAAGTCCGCTTCATCGGGTTTAGACTCCTTCAGTGGATCTTCTCTGTTACTCGTACCTAATTCATCATCGGCTTCATAGTCCTCTAAAAATGAGTCTAGAATGACATTCCCATCTTCAGGCGTATCATGTTCAGGTTCAAAAAGAGCGGAATTTAACTGATCAATTTCTACTTCGTTAGAAATGTCAGCTAAATTGGAATCATTAGACAAGTCTTCAGGGGTTTCAGTAGAAGGTTTTTGATCCGACCCAGATAGTTTAGAGCCTCTTCTAAATAAATCGCCATTCAACAATCTAGTCATTGTTGGCTTTGCCACTATTGTATTAAATGGTTGTTGGAGTGAAGTTTGTGCTTTTCTTGTCGTCTTCCGTTTGTGTTGTCTGTTTTTTTTCGGTTTGGATTCTTCTATTTTAAAAACTTCGGGAGCTTCATTAAATGTGACCGATTTTTTGGAACTCACTTCAAAGCTTTCGTCCTGTAAATTAACCAAATCTGGCTCTGAATTTGAAGGTTGCTGAATAGAGGAAGAAGAAAATGACCTTTTGGATTTCATAATAGATTTTAAATTTGAAGGAACTGGTTGATGAGCAATATTGTCCTCCCCTGATAGAGTACTTGGTTTGTCTTCATTGCTATTATTTTTATTGTGATCGGCATCACCTTCCTCTTGCTCTTTGTCAGCGTTTATCTTTGTCAAACTGTCAGATTTTTGGCAACGGAAAGGTTCTAGTAACTTTTCAATTTCATTAACGCTTTCTACACCTGAGATAGTCTTGACGTTATTACCCTTTCCCTCTGAAGGAAAATTGAATGTGAGCCTGGTTAATGAGTTCATTGAATCAGCACCATTTGTAATTGCACGATCCGGGTGAAAGCTAATAATGTCAGTTGCACTGGCCTTTCTTATTTTTCCTCTATCGGCCTCAATCTCTTTCTTAGAGGTTAGGGAGTGTTTTTCTGTGATGGGTATTTCTTCTTTGTTATTTTGGGTTGTCTTAAACCTTGCCCTAAGAGATTCAAAAGCAATAGAAGGGGTTCTTGCTAACGAACCAACAGCTTCCTTAGATCTTATCGATAACGACATACTTCTTTGTGTACCTGGTGATTGCTTAGCAGATTGTGTGGAATCAACTTCTAACCCAACTGAGGACTTTGGGTCCTTTTTGGCACAGTTTGGGTCTACCTTTGCATCACGAAGTCTTAAACTTCCCCGTCTTTTCTTTTTTCTTCTGGATATTGTAGATAATGAATTGATCGTTTCATCCTTTGATACTGGGGGATTTGGTGTTGATATATCCAAAGACATTTCAACTAGCGACTTTAGGGTGGCTGTGGTGTTTTTTAGTTTAGTTTTGTAAGCTGTAAAGTAAAATATAGATGATTTCTGTTTTTTCTTTCAAAAGGCTTAGTGAGTAAGTTTAGTAGATTAACATAACTTTGAATTAAGAAAAATTGTGTGTAGTTTCTTTCGACTATGTGAAGTTCGTTGTAGTGGAATCAGATCACTTTTATTTGTGATCCCACTGGCGTCAATTTGGCCCTCTGTTCATTAAACTTTTTCCTCTTTTTACCTGGTCGAATAATGTGCACGGGTGTGTTTTACATATGCACATCCCATTCCAGCTACTTGCAAGGAGGACTAAATTCTACTTGCATAGTGAGTGTATATATAAATATTCCTCATCTCAGATAAACGGACCTGATCTGCTGATCAGTTCAATTGAGTAGTTTATACCGATATATGTCAATATAGAAATATCTCTGTTAAAAGGGTGGTCAGATCAAATGAGAGCAGAGGTAATACTAGTAAATAATGCCCTCAACAATATCTGGGGGATTTATAGCGTGCAGGCAGGGTAAATTCTGTGCCCATTTTCACAAACAAAAAAACCTGCCATCATAGGTGGAATAATCCTGTGCCTGTCAATTTTGGATCTATATATATATCTGTATGCTTATTATTGTAGTTTACCATGCCTTTCGAAAGTCTCCAATTCTAAGATACCGTATATATATATCAGGATGGGTAAATACATCTGCAATTGACCCTGTCAATGTATGTAAATATACGAATACATATATATAATATACAAACATACCCCTACACTCCACCTGTTTATTCACTCAACACCAGACAAAAGAAACAGGTGCCAAATCATTCACCTGCACACGACTCCAATACTCATATTAATTTTATTTTCCTGTACTGAAAATTTTTTCTTTTGTTAATTTGAGTTTTGCTGGCAAATATAAAAACGATCAGTTTTGTCCATTTTTCAAAATCCACCTTGCTAATCTTTGTCTGTTTTTTTCCCTTTCTTTTTTTTTCTTCTCCTTTTGTACATTTCTCGTATTCTTATACATATTAAATAATTCATAATGGTAAGTTTTGATACCAGCTGTTAGCTGACTCTTTCCGCTGAAAATTCGTTTCAATTCAATTTACTTGACTAGATGTCACCAATCTAGATTTGCCCTCAAATTTCATCTTTCAAGTCGAATACACACTGAGTTCTAATATTAAGCTCTCACTAATCCCAGAATGTACACTGAAACTGGTTTCATATGATTTCTGCATGATTACTCTTTTGATCTTGCTTCCAATTGAATTCAAATTGACCAGGTTTTTTTTGTTGCGCATCTGATACAGAATGAGAAATTTCCCAATATTTCTTATAAGCATGGCTGATTCGATAAAGGTTTCCAGTCTGCCAATGTTCTGTTCTCTTAATAAGATGTGCCTGCTAGGCTCATCTCGGATGTCGAGTCCTTTGTTTTATGAATTGTAGAAGAATTTTCGTATCTTTTGAATCCATGTATACTAACATTTAACTTTTAATCTTTTTGATTATTACATCATATTATAGGGTAAAGAAAAGACTCACGTTAACGTCGTCGTCATTGGTCACGTCGATTCAGGTAAATCAACCACCACTGGTCACTTAATTTTCAAGTGTGGTGGTATCGATAAGAGAACTATCGAAAAGTTTGAAAAGGAAGCCGCTGAATTAGGTAAGGGTTCTTTCAAGTACGCTTGGGTTTTAGACAAGTTAAAGGCTGAAAGAGAAAGAGGTATCACCATTGATATCGCTTTATGGAAGTTCGAAACTCCAAAGTACCACGTTACCGTTATTGATGCTCCAGGTCACAGAGATTTCATTAAGAACATGATTACTGGTACCTCCCAAGCTGATTGTGCTATCTTAATTATTGCTGGTGGTGTTGGTGAATTCGAAGCTGGTATTTCCAAGGATGGTCAAACCAGAGAACACGCTTTATTAGCTTTCACCTTAGGTGTTAGACAATTAATTGTTGCTGTTAACAAGATGGACTCTGTCCAATGGTCCGAAGCCAGATTCGACGAAATCTGTAAGGAAACCTCCAACTTCATCAAGAAGGTTGGTTACAACCCAAAGACTGTTGCTTTCGTCCCAATCTCTGGTTGGAACGGTGACAACATGATTGAACCATCTCCTAACTGTCCATGGTACAAGGGTTGGTCTAGAGAAACCAAGCTCTCTGGTACTGTTAAGGGTAAGACCTTATTAGATGCCATTGATGCTATTGAACCACCTTCCAGACCATCTGACAAGCCATTAAGATTACCATTACAAGATGTCTACAAGATTGGTGGTATTGGTACTGTTCCAGTCGGTAGAGTTGAAACCGGTGTCATTAAGGCCGGTATGATTGTTACCTTTGCTCCAGCTGGTGTTACCACTGAAGTCAAGTCCGTTGAAATGCACCATGAACAATTAGTTAACGGTGGTCAACCAGGTGACAATGTTGGTTTCAACGTCAAGAACGTTTCTGTTAAGGAAATTAGAAGAGGTAATGTCTGTGGTGATTCTAAGAACGATCCACCAAAGGGTTGTGCCTCTTTCAATGCTCAAGTTATTATCTTGAACCACCCTGGTCAAATCTCTGCTGGTTACTCCCCAGTTTTAGATTGTCATACTGCCCACATTGCTTGTAAGTTCGAAGAATTATTAGAAAAGATTGACAGAAGAACTGGTAAGAAGATGGAAGACTCTCCAAAATTCGTTAAGTCCGGTGATGCTGCTATCGTCAGAATGGTTCCAACTAAGCCAATGTGTGTTGAAGCTTTCACTGAATACCCACCATTAGGTAGATTCGCTGTCAGAGATATGAGACAAACCGTTGCCGTTGGTGTTATCAAGTCTGTCGACAAGTCCGATAAGGTTGGTAAGGTTACCAAGGCTGCTCAAAAGGCTGCTAAGAAATAAGTTAATTAATCTTTTATTATTTATAATGTAGATGTTACTTTTTTTCTTGTCTGTATTTTGTTTTAGTTTCTCCTCATTTACTTCATTAGTTTTTGGGTTTTATATAGGTGTATTTAGGTAAATTGTATAGTCTCTATGAAACTTTATAATTTAACAAATAATATACAATATAAATATATATTTAGAATATCAGTAAAAATTAAGAACAGAAGAAATCTACACACATGATTGGATTGGGACGTTGATCAATCAGAGTCGAATGTGCTGTAAGCAGCCGCAGATTGTACCACCGATAAGCATAGCATTTTGTTCGGTTTTGGCCGATCTGCTGAAGAAAAGTTGGGTCGCAGGCATCTTGTCTATGTTACTTTTGGTCCTCACCTCTTTGGCATCTAATAAATCATATCATATCTATATATATGTGTGTTTCCCCACTTCCACCTAGTTTTTCATCTCACTTGCCCCAATAGCCGTTCCTATCTAATAATCAGCATAGATTGGCCATCAGTACTTCTTATCGAACATGCCTGCCGTTGAAAACCCTTTGGAAATTATCGATATCTCAGAGATTAACCAATCCACTGCCGACCAATTATTTCATACTGCTTCTACTCAAGGATTCCTAATGTTAGAAGGCCACGGCTTCACCCAGGAAGAAGTTGATGCTGTCTTTAAGCTATCCAAAGACTTCTTTGATTTACCATACTCTCAAAAGAGCAAATTCCCAATCGACGAATCAAACAGAGGTTATACTGGCGTCGGTGTTGAAAACTTGGAAGAAGATGAACTAGATAAAGCTGTTGGTGATCCCAAAGAAGCTTTCAACTTTGCCAACTTGAACTTGAAAACAGGCCAAGCTGACCAAGCTCTACCTCCAATCTTCACTGAAGACTCCAACAATGCAATCGTCTCATCCACTATCATCAAGTTGAGAAAGGTCTTGTTCAAGATGTTGGAACTATTAGCTATGGGATTAAAAATTGATGAATCAGAAGGTGGTTCATCCTGGTTTATTGAAAGACACAACCCTGAGATGCCCCAAGGTTCAGCGTTCCGTTTCTTGCATTACCCATCACCTGTTAAGCCAGGCATGACAGAAGAAGAAAAGAGCAAGTTGAAAGAATTAAACGTTGCAGGTGCACATACTGATTACGGTTGTGTTACATTACTTTTCCAAAGAGAAGATGAGGATGGTTTGGAGATTTTATCACCAAAGACCAAGAAATGGGAATCTGTTCCATTTATTCCTGCCAGTGCTAAATATCAATCTGAAGGTTATGCTCCACCGTTAGTTGTCAACATTGCCGATCAGTTATGTTACTGGACTAATGGTTTGTTGAAGTCTACTGTTCATAGAGTGCGGTTCCCTTCTAAATTATTAGAGCAAAATAGACCAAGATACTCTATCGTCTTCTTCATTCATCCTGCCGATGAAACCGTTTTAGAACCTGTTCCTGCTGATGTTGTTAGAAAAATTACTGGTAGAGGTGCTGCTCATTATTTGGAGAAGCATGGTTCCAGTATGACAGCTAGACAACATTTGGATAAGAGATTGGCTGCGACTTATGGTTGGGGTAAATACTAATAGAGATAGATATCCCTACGTTTGCCTTTTTGTGTTTTTTGTGCCTAGTGTGCTTGTTTTATCGTTTGGACATTAATCCTATATATACCATCACCATCTTTTTTATAGCTAAATTGATGTGTGTTTTTTGTATTTGAAGAGTAACTCACCCGAATTGGAAAAAGTTAGCAGATATTCAATCAGGGTCTGCAAAACCGTTGGTGTGGTCGCTCAGCCTCCAGATAGCGAGGAGTACATCCCATACTGTAAAAATATCACTCGAGATAAGAGATTTTTGTTTATCTGCAGGTGTTCGATGTTTTAATCAGATACAACTAATCAGGTTGGCGTAGCTTTTTTATATTTCAAGTTCCTGGTCAAAGTACTGTATTCAGTTCTTCAATAAGATCCAGTAATGGCGATATCAACAGTCTTTTCAGAAAATCCCCTTGATATAATAGATATCTCCCAAGCAGATCAATCCACTGCAGATAAACTTCTACAAGCAGCCAAAACCCAGGGGTTCATGATGGTGGAAGGTCATGGGTTTTCCCAAACCGAGGCTGATAAACTATTTGAAATTTCAAAAAGTTTTTTTGACTTACCGTTTGAGGAGAAATCCAAACATACAATAAACGAAGGTAATTATGGGTATACTGGCCTGGGGATGGAGAACTTGGAAGAAGATGATCCAAATAAGTCGACTGGTGATCAAAAAGAAGCTTTTAACTTTGCCTATGTTAATTTAACGACAGGTAAGGCTGAACATCCCTTACCTGATGTATTCAAAACTGTAGAGAATGATCAGTTTATCACAAAGATGATCTTCAAGTTCAGAGATACCGTTCATCAGATCTTACAATTACTAGCAATGGGTTTACAAATAGATCCAGTCGATGGTGGGCCAGAATGGTTTGTTAACAGAAATGATATTTCAAAACCTAGTGGATCAGCATTACGGTTCTTGCATTACCCAGCTCCTACTTTGTCATCTGATCAGACCGAAGAACAGCTAATTGAACAATACAGGGGTAAAAACGTTGCTGGTGCACACACCGACTATGGACAAGTCACGTTGCTATTACAAAGAGGAAGTGAATCCGGATTACAACTCTACTCACCAATTTCACATCAATGGGAAAGTGTTCCATTTGTTGAAACTAGTGGCAAATATAAAACTGTGAATGAAGCTCCTCCATTAATCATAAACATCGCTGATCAGTTATCGTATTGGACGGATGGGCTCTTGAAATCAACAGTTCATAGAGTGCGACTCACAGAAGAAACAGTGTTAAAGGGAAGATATTCAGTTGTATTTTTCAGTCATCCTTCATTTGACACTGAGTTGGTTCCTGTTCCTTCACCTTTGGTTCGTGAATTTGGCACCAGTAAGAAAGTTGGTAGAGGGGCAAGTTTCCAAGTGGAGAGTACCGGTAAGCCTATAACGGCTTCTGAACATTTGCAAAAACGATTAGATGTTGCATATAGTAGAGATTCATAGTTTGTATATTGTTTACTAATTTATCGTTCATTAATTGCGTTTCTTCACTGTAATTAGCTGTATATAACTTGATTTGTCTAGTTCCCTACACTTAGAGTGTCGTGCCTAAAATGTACACTAAAATAAATGTTGAAACTCGACGCGTCGCTCGACGCTTTGGAATAGTTTATGGCGGTGTTTTTGGAAAATTTTGAGATTTGTTATGTATTTGCAAAATTCGGGTGGAGTTTTAGTGAATGGGTGTCTAGAGAAACAGTTGGATGTTGACCTATCTCTGATATATTATTACACACGTCGGGCTCAACTAGGAATTGATATTTTGAGACACTTTCAGAGATATAACAGAGGCGCAACAATATCAATTTTGCAACGATATGGAGGTCTACCACCGCTTCACAGATCCCACTACGTGTTTCTGTTCAGTCTACTGTAACTTTACTTCCCCATCAGCAAAGAACCTTGTTATATCCAAAGGATGTTTATTGCAGATATTCGATATTATAGAGGTTGAAGTTCAAGATGATGAACAAGGTTTGGACAATTCACCATTGGAAGGTGAAATAATTGATACTGGAGAGTCATTTATCGAAGATGGAATGATAATGATTAAACAAAGACAACTCAAATTATCATTGCTCGTTGAATACAGATTGAATGGTGATATAATTAGTATTACAAAGTTTAGGTCAAATGAAAATGAAAACGTGGATTATTTGATAATATCCACTAAGTTTGCCAAATTAACGATAGCCAAATGGGATGACTTTTCTCACTCCATATCAACCGTCAGTTTACACTACTATGAGCCTGCATTGGAAAGTTTATCGGTTGTCAAACCATCACAATGTGAAGCTATTCATAGAACAGATCCAACTGGTACTTGTACTTCTTTCCAAATGAACGAATTATTTACATTCTTACCCTTCTGCAAAGATTTGTTGGATGAAGAAGAAGATGATTTCTTGAGAGATGAAGAGGAGGTTCCTGCAAATACAGATTCAACTACAAACACCACAAAAGATTCCAAGCGAAAGCAGTTATACAATCAAAGTTTTATACTCAATGCTTCTTCATTGAATGCTGACTTGAAAAATATTTTGGATTTCCAATTCTTGTATTCCTATAGAGATCCAACAATTTCCATTTTATATGCACCTGAGTCTCTAACCTGGTCTGGTTACTTGCCGAAACTTAAAGATAATATGAAATGTTTGGTTCTTTCCTTAGATACAGAAAATCAAAAGACTACTAAGATTATGGAACTGGATGATCTTCCGTATGATTTGGACTACATATATCCGCTACCTCCCCCAATAAATGGGTTCCTATTGATAGGTTCTAATGAGATTTTGCACGTTAATCCACTAGGTTCAGTGAAAGGTATAGCTACTAATATATTCTATAAAGAGACCGCAACTTTGGTATTGAAAGATCAATCAGATCTTGGCTTGAAATTAGAGAATTGTAAAGTCGAGTGTGTTGGAAATGAACAGATTTTAATAATTACTGAGCTTGGAGAACTCTGTATTTTGAATTTTGATAAGATTGGCAGTGGGCTATCCATTGGAAGTATTCAAAAAGTTGAACCAACCAATTACACTGGGATCGTGGCCAATTCTCCTTTACAGATCACCAATATTGAAGGGATTAATTCCTGTTTCATCTGTTGTCAAGGTGGTGATAGTTTGTTACTCAACTGGAACCCTAAAAATGTGACAAAGGCTCACGAACTTGCAAAAGTGCTAACCAATGATAAAAGCCGTAATGAAAAACGGGATGAGGACGAAGATTCTTGGTTGTATAATGATGAGGAAGAAGATAACAAAGAAAAAAATGGTATCAAAAAAGAAACAACCTCATATACCCGGTTATTGGATTGTAAGTTCGAAATCGTCGATCGATTATTAAATTGTGGACCCCTAATTGATTTCACAATTGGCAAGATATCGAAAGAAAAGAAGTTTTATGGTTTACAAAATCCCAATTTGGACGAAGATGCTATCGTGGGTGCATCAGGTATCAACGAAAACAGTGCATTGACTGTTTTTAATCCGACTATTAAGCCAATCGTGAGAGCAACTTTGAAGTTTTCAAACGTCGACAAAATTTGGACTCTAGAAGATATCAATGGGCAGAGTCAGTACTTGATTACGACAGACTTCAAAAATTACAAGACCCAAGTCTTCCAGATTGATAATAATTACAAAGCTTTTTTTGCCCCAGACTTAAATAATAGACTATTTACTGTGCAGTTTGGTGTGCTTTCATCGAAGTTGGAAAATAATATAGTGCAGGTCACTCCATATAAAGTGATGCTATTTGACTTCAAGTTTATGCAAATATCTTCTCTAGATTACGAGACGGAAATTAATTCGTCTACCATCTTTGATAAATATGTGATTGTTATCATGAAGAATGGTGAGATCGATATATTGGAATTTCTAGAAGAGATAAATACTTTGGAAAAACTCGACCTACCTGCCCTATTGAACTATCAAATTTTTACCAATGGTTGGATTTCGAGTTCTTCGGTTTTAAATCATGTTGCTGATTCCAATATTGGCATGAAGAGAGCAAATAATGGTGATTTTGTTGAAGTGGAGGAAGATACTACTGTTTTTTCAACTTTCTGGTTGATTACCGCTGATAATAGACTACTTGTTTTCAAAAAGAACCATAAGGAAAAAGTGTTTGAATTTAAGGATATCCATGTGTTCCCAGAACTAATGCAATTGAATAAAATGGACCCAAACTACGAAGCTGATGTCGATCCAATTATCAAGCAAGCTATGTTCACCAAGCTAGGGGACAAATATACAACTAAAGACTATTTAATAGTCTTGACATTTGGTGGTGAGGTTTTAATCTTTGAAGCTTTCTTTGACCCAGTTGCTGGGGCTCACAAGTTTTTGAAAATCAATGATATGTGTCAGTTCCCTATCATTGGAGCTCCTGACAACTCATACGCCCATGCTACGAAAATTGAAAGAAGTTTGATCAAGGTGGATAATCTACAAGGGTACAGTGCAGTTTTAATAACGGGTGCAAGTTCATATGTTATTCTAAAGGATCATTCTTCAAGTCCTAAATTATTCCAATTTACTACCAAGTCCACATTATATTTTGCCAACTATAACCACAGCGTGAAATGCTCCAATGGGTTGATTTCAATTGATGATAAGAAAGCATGTAGAATTTGTCAACTTGATTTGAAGTTCGATTATTCCAACAGAATTCCAATTATAAAAGTCAAACTTGGTGATGAAACCATTACTAAAGTTAGCTATCACCAGAGATCACACACTTATATTGTGACAACACTGAAGGAACTACCATTTGTTGCTACTGATGAGGAAGGTGAACCATTACAAGGTGTGAAGCCTGATAATCCTCTAAAGGCCACAAACTACAAAGGTTCTGTGCATATGGTGTCACCGGTCAACTGGTCTATCATTGATACCATTGAGCTTGAAGATGGTGAGGTTGTCAATTCGATAAAAATTATGGATCTAAAAATCTCTGAGTCCCAAAACCATAAAAATATGGTTATTGTTGGTACTGCCCAATATAAAGTGGAGGATATGTCAACCAAAGGTTCTTGGAAGATTTATGAAGTTATTGATGTCGTTCCCGAACTTGACAAACCTGAAGCCAAAAATAGATTGAAGTTGGTTACTTCAGAAGAATCTAAAGGTCCTGTTTTGTCAATCAGTAACGTCAGTGGTAGATTTGCTATTGTTCAAGGTCAAAGATTACTTGTTAGAACTTTAAAGAGTGATAATAATGTTGCCCCTGTTGCATTCACTGACACTAAGGTTTATTCTAAGGAGGTTAAGTCTTTTGAAAATCTGCTAGTTATTGCCGATTCGTACCAAAGTGTTTCGTTACATGGATTTGATGCTTCTCCCTATAGACTACTTACATTGGGTAAAGACGAACAGAACGTTAATATCACAGCTTGTGATTTTGTCGTTCATGACTCCAATCTATTCATCTTGATAGCTGATGAGGATTCCATCTTGCATCTTCTTCAATATGATCCATATGACCCTGAGTCTTTGAAAGGCTCTAAACTGTTGAGACGCTCGGTGTTCAGATCAAACGGTTATACCACACATATGACTTGTGTTGCTAGAGCAAGATCGATTTTCTCGATGGTCGGTACATTACCTGTTGATAATGAGCGTGATTTAGGTTATGAGGTGATTGGTTCCAATATTGACGGTTCCTTGTATAAAGTTATTCCTGTGAATGAATATCAGTACAGACAGTTATATTCAATTCAAAACTATTTAAACGACAAAGAAGTTCATTACTTGGGTTTGAATCCGAAATTGAATTCTATTGGTGGTTTGAATAATCTAATGACTTCTATAAAGAGACCGTTCATTGAGCTTAATTTGTTGAAAAGATTCGTTAACTTGAACGAGGACAGAAAAACGACGGTTTTGGCTAAGTTGGGAAAACATTCATATCTGGACATTTACAGGGATTTGATTTCGCTACAATAATTAGATGTATAATGTTAAAGAATTAAATTATTTAGGAAGGATATAAGAGTATATACTATTAATAATTAATGAACTAAACTTAAATTTTATAAATATTTCCTATTATTTATTATTCTTATAACAGAATTCAAATGGCATTAGGAAATTCCGAACTATAGTAATCTGGTTTTTCAGCACCGGTTGGTCTTCTATACGATAAAAATCCACTCTTTTTACCAACTTTGATATACAGCATCTGTGCTCTATGGTTTTGAAAGTGTGTATTCCAGTGAACTTTATCGCTGTCATTTTCATCAGCCCAATCGTAAATACTATGGATCAATGACTTTCCTGTACCAGCGAGTCTACAATGAGGAGAAACGAACAAGTCGCTCAAGTACGTTGTCAATTTAGGTGATAGTGTATTGTAATGGGTTAAAAAAGTTGCAAATCCAATTAATTTATTGTCATCAGGGTTGACTGCGACAAAACAGTTCAAAGGTATTGAGGGATTGCAAAATCTTTCAAACGTTGATTCGATAGTTGGTTCTGGTATGGTAGTTTTACGGAAGTGCAAGTAGTTGCCAAATAGTTCGATCCATTCCTCTTTGTCCTTCTTTTCAATTAGTCTAATTAATGCTTTTGGTGCTGATGGTTTTTCTGACATCTTTGGTCTGTTTCCTCTAATTGTGTTCTTGTTTGTGATTTATGAAGAAGTGGTGAGGAAAAGAAGTACAATTTATACTTGATATGTCAAATGAGTCAAAGATGTGTAATCTTGGAATATACCGAAAACCGAATTAATCAAGGCGGTGCTTTTCTTGAAAAGGTAGGTGTTAGTTTGACCAAAAACGTCTCCTTCACCTCAAATTAATTGGTATAGACTGATATAGAGAAGGTATGTAAGGTGTATTGTATACAAGGAAGCATTTGTATATATAGAGTAATCGAATTAATTTCTAGACTTATGTTGACACTTACAGACTACAATGACTGGGAATATTTGAATAAAGGTGCCGCAAATGCTGTGTTCAAGTACACTGGTAGCGATGACAATCTACACAGGAAAGTACTCCGGTTAAGACTAAAGACATCAGCTATCACCACGAAAGAAATCTGCCAGTATATAAAAGAATCATTTGTTAAATTGGATCAATATATCATGCCAATGAATTTGGTTTCAGTTTCAAGGGAATTTGTTGATGGACTGCAAGAGAAAACAGGAGTTAAATTGAACCTTTCTGATTTGAATGGCATACTAATGGATAACATCTTTGATGAGAACGCATGTTATGAAACAGTGAAATTGAACAAACATTTAATATTCCATTTGGGAACTAATGATGAAACCAATACTTTGTTTGAATTCAAGCCAAAGTGGTTGTATCAACCACCTGCTGATTTCAACTATTGTCGCAATTGTTCTTTGCTTAAACTCAAGTCGGAAGAAAATGTTGTCTGTAACTTAAAGTTACTTAATAAAGAATCAATGATTGATTGGTGTACCATAATTTCCAATAAACTTGGAGAGACTAAAGAGGGTTCTGAAACTATAAAGAATTTGCTAATTGAGGCTGTTACGGCTAACTATGAGGCAATTCAGTTGATATATGAATTACAAAACAGAACTGAATTTGATATCCATGGCAAGCTATTGAATCTACAATCAGAAAAAGACGTTGATGATTTTTTACAGTTCTCCATGACTTTGAAAGACATGACTATCTTCGTTGATTTAAATTCAAAGAAGCTAACAATATTAGATCTAGACAGAAAACCAACCACTAAATGGTCCAGTTGGCAAAAACAAGAAATGAATCTCCGCAGTTACTATCATCTTCCTCTTAATTAGTTACTTTTAAGACAGCATCAAAGCACACTTCACCTCCATCAACTGCTTCAATCCAAACGCTATACGTTTCACTATTTATTGACTTCAAGCACACTTTTATTTCATCTTCCACAAACACGGCTTTTGAGATCTTGTATTTGAATGAATCAATATGGATTCCATTATCTGCGGATCCTGTCACATTCCAGAAATATTGCAAGCTTAATTGTATTAGTAGAGGTCCCTGAATGACGACTTTAGGATACCTTTCGATCGTTTGTGAATAAACTGGGTCATAATGAATCAAATGGGAGTTGAAAGTTAGTGCACTCATTCTAAAATTGCTAATCTCTGAAGGTATAACAGTAATGCAATGGTCAGGATCTTTGTTTACTTCAGTATTATTTGTAGTCTCTAGCATGTCCTTGTATGTATCGTTTATATAACAGAATCGTCTATTCTCTAATATACTCAACCCTTTATTGTTTGTAAATGTCCTTTTGTAATCAGTGAAGATTAAGTTCCCACCAGCCATACTCTTGACCCTCTCCACACTTTCTTCAAACTTCAAATCATCACCGAATTTCAATGGATTGTTATAATTGTAAGTGAAAGATCCACCCACCCACATTCTTCTCTTGAAAAAATCCACAAAATCCAATGTTGGAGCATGGTAATTGTCGTATCCATCTGTACTGATTTCATTGTACTCGTTTGAAAGTGGATTGCAGTAAGCTAACGAATATCCATACGGTAAGGTTTGGCCCTTCCTAAATCTACTATTCAGATACTCCGCCTGTGTTCCTGGTTTCAAGCTATTGTGATGAGACATAAATGGTGGATGATGAGAGTCTAGCAGTGATTGAACTGTCACGTAAAGTTCTTTGGATTTGAACGATGAGATGGAGTCATCGTGGAGGTGCCATTTGGAGTTGAGTAAGTGAGTTTTGATGGTGCTTAGTTGTTGTGTGGTTGGTAATAGAGGTGATTTTGTGAACGATGAAAAATATTTACGCATTTGGTACATGATTGATGTGGTTAATAGGGGTTATGTAGCTACCTTGTAAAGTAATGTTATTGTGAATCATCAACTGATTATTTGATTATTTATCATGTTAAGTGCTAGTTTACTAATCTAGAGATTAGAAGAGACGCCAGCCCCAATTTGTCTCCGCGCTCGCTTGTAGAGTTGTAAACCAAAGTGGAGTTCAATTACATGTTCAAAAGTGTTATCAGCTTTAAGTTCTTTTGATATCTATATTCAATAATAAAATAAATAAGTACACGTGCATATGACAAGAAAGTTCAAATTACATAGTTCAACATAAAAGTATAAAAAAGTGAGTCGGGTCATCTAAAAAAGGGATACAGAAGGAGCCATTTTTGTTCTATTTTTTTCATATCAATTTACTGACTTCTTCTTCAGTCAACACTTTATCCTTTAATTGAACAGCATTGGTTATCAAAAGAGTTTTTGGTCCTTTGAATTCAATAAAGTAATCTTGGTTTGAGCCGTTGATTAACTTAATTATACTTCTTTTGGTCTTTGACCAAACGGCAGCGAAGAATTCAGATGCTTTACGTGCTGCTGTGGATGCGCTTGTGGAAACAGCCACCTTTTCAGTAGTTTTATCTTGTGCTTCTTTCGAAGTACTTTCACTGGCAATCTTTTCCTTGATGTACTTCACAGCTATGCTAGTAGCACCCGATATGGAACGACTAACCTTACCAATGACACTACCCAAAACATTCAACGAAGAAACGCCAGGAACGTTCAATTCCACCAAACTCCGCACACCTTTTTTTAGCTCATCGCCTGCAGCATCACCTTCAATAGTACTATAAGCTACCAAACTGGCAGGATTCACAGAAATAGACTCGCCCGCAATGATGTTGACTTCAACCAATTGGCCAGGTGAGCTCAAAACAAATTGGCCTTCACCATTGACACTAACCAACTTACCGTAGGAGTCAGACAGGTTCAAATCCAAATGGTTTCCTGACCAAGCTATCAATGCATCTCTTTTAACAAACCATTGTAATCCACTTGTTTCCTTTGATGGGATAACGGTAAAGCTTGCGTCTTGTGAATTGTTTGAAAGCAAGATCGATAATGCATTCTTTGGGTTGAAACATCTTTGAAAGATTAAATTACCTTTGTTTGAAGATAACTTGCCTAATTCAATAAACAGGTCGCCAATGGATCCGTTTAAAGCCAGAGTCTTTTGATTCTTATTAGAATATCTTAAATTCAAAATACTCGACTTCGGTAGTTTGATATTCAATAAGTTCTTCGTAACGCCCAAAACTTCAAAAGTAACTGGAGATGCAAACGGTCCAGATCCCGTTGTTTTTGGTAATTCTTTCAGCGGGGTTGTGATGGTGTTATTTGAAGCTGGTGAATTGGTTGATTCTGTTATTGTTTTGGTGATGTTGGATATCAGCGAACGCATTGATATGTATCTTATTTGTTGATTCATTCGAAACGGATTCAATTGAGTCATATTGTATGTATGTGTGGTTATATATTCGAACACTCAATTTGGTGGTTTCTTACAATGTTTATAATGAACTAATGAGTTGTGTATCTGCAAAGAGGAAACCAATTAGCATATGGTAATATCTGATATAATGTTGAAAGAGACTCAGTCCTTTTCCAGCTTCGCAGATTTCGATTGGCCCTGTGTCTCTGTGCGTTGGCGCGAGGTGTTGTACGTTTTGCTCCTTCTTTCGAGTTCAATGACGAATATGATAATTACGTAGAAGGAATTCTATATATATGTATGTATTAAAAGTAAATCAGCGTCCGTGCTTCGTGTTTCTGGATGCGTATATCAATAACGAGTAACCACAGAATAAAACTGCACTAATACCCGAGGTTAGTACAAACACTTGATCGTAACAGCCTTTACCCTTCAAACAGACTTTGGTCAATTCACCGTTATCATCTTCCAACAAAGAGCTGTTTGAATCGTAAACTTTACCAAAATAATGGCTTAGTAGTAAAAATACGGTGATAGGACCAGTACCAATTAAAGACCAGGTGGTGGCAAAGCTTTTGGAACCAAAAGTATCAGCCACGATGGCAGGCATTGTACCGTATACGGATCCGTAAGAAACACCAACTAGGAATGAAGTTAAAGTTAATGAATTTATGTCATTTAGTAACAGTAAACTCAATTGGCCGACACCTAAAATAGCGGTACTAATTAGAATCACCCAAACACGTTGCATTTTCAGTGTTTTATGTAAAAGATCACTTGCTGGGCCTGATAGTAAGCGCCCAAGAAAATTTGAAAATGAGATGATGGACACTTGTAGCGCTTGATATGATGAAGACAAGTCTTCGTCTGGTTTTGTTGACGCTAAATTGGAGGAAGAAAATAGGTCGAGGGATATTTTCATCAATGATGGATTTAAGTTCTGATTGTTCAATTGGGCCTTCACTATGAATCCGACACAGTATATGTAGATTTGGCCTGTTGCACAGTAAAATGCATTTAATAGGAAATGTGTTAGAAAAGTTTTATCATTTAAAAGGGAGAGGATATGTGATGATGATGACATTTGTTTTCGCTTTGATTTCTGTTTCTTCTTCTTTTTGTTTAAAAGTTCGGTTAGCTGTGTGTTATCGATAGGTTGAGCTTGCTGTTGCTGTTGTTGTTGTGGATTAAGTGAAGTATCTTGAAGAAATCCGCTTGAAACTTGCCGACTCATACTTAGTTGGTTATGGGGTGGGGAGTTGTCACTTGATGAGCTGTCAGTCCATCCAGGTGAAGCGCTTAAGGAATTGTAATTGACCATTGGTTGTGGCTGCTGGTCATTAATGCTATTATTGTGCGCAGTCAATGGTGTGTCTTCATCAATAATGGCGTCTTCTCTAATTGGCCTCTTGGGGAAACTTCCAAAGATGTTTGTTCTTGGAGAGTTACTCAACGATTGAATGTTTCTCATGGAGTTACCTCTAGGTATGAATGCTTGTTTGGATTTAAATTCAACAGGGGAACCAGATGACAAATTGGAGATTTGGCCGGACGATCTAGGATTAGCCAAAGCGTAACCGGATAAGTTTAAAGGAGATTCTGTATATGATCTAGCAGCAGTTGGGGTAGTGGAGCCAGGAAGATTAATAGGAATTGGATTATTGGCTAAGCTTGATAACTGCGAAAATGAAGAATTCGTTGATAATGTGGCCACAGAAGCTTCAGACATGGTTGAGAACATTGAAGTTGAAGAGTTACTTCTAATCAAATTGACTTGTGCAAAAGAGCCTCTGTGGCCTTTTAGTAGGTACGCCATACCAGACGAACTCTCCTCGTTAGAAGGTAATCCGCTTGCGTGATGTTTATTGTATAATGGAGGACGCTGTCCAGGGGTTAAAATTGAGTCTTCATCTCCGTCATTGGAATCGTGTTCATGGAGGCCAATGAATACACTGGCAACACCTATAACCAACCCTGCAAAAATAGAAATAAATTTTAGTAATCCCATTGTATTACCTTTGAAAAACAAAGTTGACATGGAAGCGTAAAATAAAGCAGCTAAACCATAGGCAGAAACAGGCCCAGCGTTAGCTGCACCTCTGTGGTTAGGGAAGTTGATGGTGGCCACTTTCAAAGTCGCAAAATAAGCCAAAACGGACCCAAATCCGATACAAAGCATGGCCATCACTAAGTATGCAAAGTAATGTATTTTGAATCTATAGTTCAAATAAAGAATTAAAAATCCACTTGATTCTAGAATGGCGCCTAGTAAGACAGCATAACTTGGACCGAACCTGTCGATGAACAAGCCAGCCAAAAACCCGCCAATTGAAGAACCTATATTAGAAGAGAATGAGAGTAGCGATGAGTCAGCAGCTGTGAATTGGCATCTTGATATTAGTTGTGGGGAATATATTCCGTAAAGGTATGGTGTTCCAGCAGCTAGTGAAACAAATGTGGATGCTATCAAAGTAACAATTTTTAATTTGAGGTGATGACTCTCTTGTTGATCTAGAGGTTTTATGCTCTGCCTTATGAGGGTTGAAGAAGCCATTTGATTGTAGCAATTTTATAGGATGATGTTATAACTTTAATGAAATAGGGTATAATGGTATATGTATGTTGGTGTACAATAAACTTTAATTGGTAGACGGAATGAGGGGAGAGAATCTATTAGATTTTGACACAGGTAATGGTACAGATTCCTTTTAGAAGGATAAGAATTGTGGGATTTACGGTAAAACAATTAGATGATGAGTATATTAAGATTATGCAATATTATTTTTAATTGATGTACCAACTGAAATGTTTGTATTTGAAATGAAAAAATCGAAGTGAAGGCTCAAACCAATACAAAGCATTCGAACAACCTGATATTCAAGTACTTGTAATGGATAAGGTTGAAAGACACACGCTGAGAAGAAGAAGAAGAACAAAATCACCCGGCGAGATTCCGGCGACGTTTTGTTCCTTTTAAAAGTTGCGTCGATTTTGGATTATTTTCTTTGCGTCGATAGATAAAATATTTAAAAGGCTGTGCACCTCAGCGTCTACAACACGCGTAAACCCTGGACATAAATAGAATTATTGATTAGGGTGCATCAGAGTATTGTGTTTGAACTACAAGAGAGTGTTAAGCTCTTTGTCTACATACCAGAATAGAATATCCACTATATGAAGACAGAATTAACCGGTGGATAATAGAATAGACTGGCCATGTCAAAGAGAAGTGCAGAATCCGACGATGAGTCCTATCACGAAGACCAGCCTCCTAGATCCAGTAAGAGAGTCAATAACAGAAGTTCAATAATCTCGGATGAAGAGTACAATTCAAATTCAAATTCAACACCCTCTCCTACTGCATCTGGTCATACTCCTCTTATGCCTACATTATCATCCAAGCCTTTTAGTGGTGGGCTTCCCTCTGCCAGACAGCAACGTTCTACAAAATTGACTAATGCGTTTGTTAAGGTCTTGTTAGGTTTAGAAAACAAGCATCAGATCCTGACTAAAAATTTCGTCACAAAGATTATTGAAGCTGAAAATGAAAAAGGTCAAGGGGTCCAGTTTAAGAAGCATTTACTTCCTGAGATCAAAATTGTGTTAAACCGTACGTTTGGTTTGGATCTTGTGGAGTTACCTGTCTCTGCAGCACCTGTCGTTTCAGACAACTCCACATCCGTATCTGATCAAAATAGAGCAGATGAAACTAGGTCAACCAAACAAGGTAAATCCTCGGAAGAGTACGTTCTAGTGTCAATATTGCCCCAAATGCACAAAGATGCAATTTTCTCGTATTTCAACTCTTCAACTTCAACAGCAACTCAAAAGCCAGAATCCGATTTGATCAAGCATGGCTTACGTTTGCTAATAATATCGATCATTTTACTCAACGAAAATCACATCACTAAGCAAGATTTACTCTCCATTCTGAAATCAAAATTCAAGTTGTCGTTTAAAGAAACACAACCACTTTCCATACTCCATGACTCATCGCTAACTTTAACAGATTTCTTACAAACGATGGTTAAACAAGAATACCTTAATCAAATAGACAATTCAAAACCAAATGTCACAGTATCAAAAAAGATCAGCAATAGTGGCGCTGGTTCTAACGGCACTTCCTCCGATTCCGTAAATCACGGTAGGCGATTAGTCGCAGGTGGTAAAAACGTTGAAGACCAGTTATTGGAGTTATCTGTAGGTAGAAGAACTTTAGTGGAGTTGCCAAAGGACGCATTTTTGGACTTCTTGCAAACGGTATATCCTGACTGGAACGATGAGTTGGAGAAAAGTGCGCTTTATACGTTGAACAGTGTTTGGTCTGGTGTTTCCATTACTGCGTCGTCCAATGTGGTAAATGATAGAGATGCCAGTGCTCCTGTTTCTAATAATGGTGATGATGGAGATGGTGATGGTAATGAATGAAGTGGTAAATACGGTTTTGAATACTGTGATGATGTATGTTGTTCGCTTCACTACATACGAACTGTGATTCGTCTGTAAGAATCCCTATGATAGATTCTATTATTTATACTGTAGATACTGGGGTAATACACATTTGTAAAAATCCTACCTACAATTCGTAAGATTTTTTTGAACAATAGAGCAAACATTAAAGAAAAGCGAGAACAAAGAAGTATACATGAAGGTATCGTGTCTAGCGACTGAACACTAAAAATAAAAAGACAAAATAGTTTATAAAAAATGGCATATACAACAACGAAAACGGTTCAATATCATCAACCAATCACTCGCCAAACAAATTATTCAAAGCATTGTTTTCAACACTTGGATCATCCATAACATCAGCACCACCGTTCAAACTCTTCTTACTTCTTCTAGCTTGTGCATTCTCAACTTGTTTCTTTCTATCTCTTAATTTCTGTTCTTCGTCCGAGTCACCATTAGCGCCACTGTCACGCGTAGCGTTTTGGATCAGTTGAATGAAACAATTACGTCTTTCCCTTAATTTCTTACAACTCATCAACATGGCTTCAAATTGTGTTAGTTCTTTACCACTGATATTCAACAACTTCTGTAGCATTGCCGCTGGGTACGAACTTTTGTAACGTAACCCCATGTATAAAATTGTCAAAGTATAAGCTGCTTCAGGTTGTGTGTCTGCATAGAATTTATCAGTGATGATGTTTAATAACGTTGGAATCATGTTCTCAGAGAGGTATTTGTCAACTTCATCGTTACTCAAAACGATCAGGTCTTGAATCATGAATTTTGCAATGAGAATACCGTTGAATGAACATCTAGTGTCTTTGAAACTTATGATGTGACAGAGCAGGTTTAGTAATGGAGCTAGGATATTAACGTTCTTGAAAATCAGTTCTCTAGTGGCTAATTGTCTGGCATTTAACGAACTAGTGGATTGCTGGCCAACTAAATCTATCAGCATACGACACACGACAGCAGTTAGTTGTCTTAACATATGTTCCTCCATCATCTCTTCACTTAATTGTTCGTCAGATTCGTTACCTTCTAATTGGACACCTTTTTGATAAACCAAAGTCCACTTGGAGATGAGCAGGTCATCCAAGGTGGTGATCATTTGGGGGAGCAATTCCAACATAAATGGATCAAGTTGATTAGTAGGACAGTTTTTGACAACAGCTCTTACAACTAGGTTGATCATGTGTCTCCATGAGTGTAAAGTGATACCCACGGATTCACCAGTCAATGCCTTCCATAATAAACTGGCTGAACCTGGGATTTCATATAACGTTTCTTCTAACTCACAAATAGAACTTATGGTTAGGTATGCGTATTCTCTGGTGTATCTGACGATGTGTCCCACTGAATCGGCAAAATCTCTTAAAGTATGCATAGCTTTCACACTCTCATCCATAAAGTCTTCCTTTGATTGAATGGAAACACCTTGTTGCCAGAATCTTTCCATACAACTGTATTTCACAAACGATTGAACTTCAGACGGTAGATCTCGCCAATTTGCTGGGTTATGGTATGCCTGGATTTGATAAACAAGTTGTAAAATATGTGGTAAGATTGGTTTGATTCTTGGTTTCCAACAACGTAATAATTCTTGATAGAATTCCGACTCGTGGTCTAATTTTTCAATACTGTACTGTATGAAGATTCTAGTGGCTCTAATTGGGAAAACTGAAGACCAGTGGTCTTTTAATTCTTTTTTCAACTGCCTACCAGTTTCATCCATTTCTGCATTTAATAAGTTCGTTTCGGCTGTTATTCCTCGTGACTGGAAATAAGATGCAATTTTCACAATACCAAGTCTTTCCATGAACCAAGGTAGCTCTAACAAACCTTTTTCAGTAGCAGGATCTGACCAAGCAGCTAATTCTGGGTCTACAATCTTACTGAATCTTTCAGCTTTGTTATCAGTTGACGATCTTTGTGAAACAACTAGTAAGAAAGACTTGAATGCAACAGCTTCATGGTCACTTAATTTCTTACTAGCATAAATTTGACCTAAGGCAGTTTCCATTTCAGGCAAAATATCTTTCAATGACTCAGGCATCAAATAAGCCAATCTGTTCAATTCCGTACCACCACTACTTCTTAAATCTCTGATTAGTTCTCTTTCGTCATCAGTAGCATTTTCAGGGTATTCGAAACTGCATGACCACATGACTTTTTCCAAAACTTTAAACATTGTTTCAGGGTGTGCTTTCAACAACGGTGTGAACTGAACCAAAGCACAAATACGTCTTCTCAACAACATTGGATCTTTCACTTCCATCAGCAAAAGCATCGAACAAAGCTGATTGATCTGTCCGAGTAAATATTCTTTAACTTCTTCGTAATCAGATTGATCGTACCAAATTAACCATCTCGAAATACCTCGGATACAAGCCTCAATTACCACCAATTGAGAGTAACTGAACAAGTAAGGTTCTGCATTTTTTCCCTTGTATGTCAAATGAGGAGATGTTAATGATTCTGAGCCAATTGGGGATGAATAGAACTCGTTCAATCTGTTTGCTAACCATTGTAAACCATCTTTAGGCTTTTTACAAATGATGATTCTCACAATGTCATCGTTCATTTTTCTATAATTATTTAAGAAAGTTGCCTTTTCCGGCTGACTTTCAAAATCGAGTTCTAAAAAGTTCTTCACGACTGAGTCATCATCATAGTCTGCATAGTTGATTAGTTTGTTGGCGCTTGTTTCCAATAGCTCCGGTAAGACTTGTTCAAACATTGCTGTTTCACTTAATTCATCAATTCTTAAAACAGAGCACCAGAATTGTAATGAAAGTCCTGATATGACCAATGAATCATGTTTAGTAGTTTCCAAAACTAACTTGTAATAATTGACAATGTCGGCTGATTCGGGTAACGAGTGTTTACTGGAACTATCTGGCAAGTGAAGGTATTCACTCAAACCAACAATCATCTCAACTAGTTTCTTCATTAGAGTATATTGGCTCTCATCAATATCTTCGGGGTCGAGTTCTATTTGTTTGAAAACTTTGAACAGCATTGCTAAGCCACCGGTTGTATATATTGAACCAATGACTTCATTGAAATCCGCTGCATCTGAATAAGACCTAGTGAACAATACTTGTAAACAGTCAACAGTTAGTGTTTTAATTTTAACATCGTTTACTTCTAATAAGGTGCTCAATTTTGATAGTATTCCAGCGTGCCTAAATGCAATCGGTAAAACCCAATACAAGCTTGTTTTGAAAACTTGTAAAATCTTAACAGCAAAGTTTGAATAGCTACGAAATTCTTCATTTTCAGATTCATTAGACGACGGGTGGCTAGAGAGGTATTTGATACATTGTTCCAATAAATTTGACCATCTAACTAGCCAACCTTCACTTGAAGCAGCAAAAACTCTCAATGATTCGTTAGGTTCATACTTCATCGTCAATATGGTTTCTGATGTGACAACTTCTGGACATAATGAGGCCAATACATTGTTTCTTTGTGACACTATTGGATCGTCTAATAAGTAAACATCTTCAAATAGTGCTCTAAATATGATCAAAGACAATTCCCTGGTGATTGCACTGTGTTCCCAAAGTTCCAACAAGTTAGAATCCATAGTGCACCAACTTTCCAACTTTTCAGCATCGGTATATGTTTTTTCTTTGAATAGAGAATTGTTATTGTTACTGCTATCTTGTGATCCATCTTGTTTAGAAAGAGAAGAACCCCAACATCTTTTGGCGATTTCAACCCATAAGAACGCTATTTTTTCTTTCATGTAATGAGGGTCCGATCTGTCAACTTTTGTGGCGAGTTCAATGACCCAGTTTCTAACGGCAACTTGTTTTTCAATGTCCCAGTTATAATAGTCTCTTGTGATTGCACCTAATAGTAAGTTTAATCCGTAATGTCTCACTATAAAGTCGTACTTGTTGTCCGGTAAAGATAGCTGGTATCCCCAAAAAGGAGATTCGGGAATGGCTTTAATGGTTTCTAAAAAGTTTTGAGCTTCATGTCTTTGATCATTCGTGGACCTTGGGTTGTAAATGATCTCTAAGGATCCAACTATTTGGTTAATCCCTGTAGAATCCATAGCTGTTTATAGATATGAATATATACGAGAGCTATCTGCAGAACGAAAACGACAAGTGTAGGTGTGAATGTATGAATATAATGTAGTTTGTTTTATGAACAATTGGTTGGTTTTTTAAAACTATGATACGCTAGTCAATTTTCCTTTCACCCTCCTATAATATGAATGTATATGGTTTAATTAGCTAATCGATAATATAGATGATGTAGAATAGCTTTGAGACCAGAGGCTGGATAAATAGATGGATGTACGTATGTGTAGGTATATGGAAGGGTGGTCAGATTCTTTGCTGTTTATTAGTGGAAGAATTGGGGATGATGTTAAAAAGGATAAGGGGGGAATGAATATAATCAGGGTGCAATTGAAGGGTTTATTATAATGATTACAGGTGTATTGATGTATCATTCTATCAGACCAGACGGAACCTTTTATTGAATTGAACGAGATCTAATTTGATCAATCGATGCTTTGTTTTGTTTGGTATGAGAGAAAATAGAGGTCGATTTGGAGTTTGCGTCGATATAACATCCGCGTCGTTTTTATGGTTTATACTACTTGTTTGTACACGACTTTGTTTTATGATTTGAGTGAACCCATTGAATGGATGATATTCATGCTTATATATGACTATCTATATATATCAGATTGGCTTCGGTGAATCTTCTTGATACTTCACCAGACAACCATCCTGCAATGTTTACGAATAGACTTATAGTATCAGCTAGAAGGGCTAGAAACACTTCGCTAGATGTCTCTCAACTCTCCCTTACCGCTCTCAGATTCAAGTCAAAATATGTCGTCACTCCAGAGTTCAAGTACAAGACAAGAAAGATAAAGACCCCTGAACAAATCAAAGCAGAAGAAGAACAGAAGAAATATGAAGAAGCTGTCAATTCGGGCTCTTGGATGAGAAAATGGGGTGCTATTACGTCTTCCTTTGAGTTCAACAAAAAAGCAACAAAATACTACATCGGTTTATACATTATATTCATCGGCTATGGTATTCATTACTTCCAAAAACTTTACAACAGAGACCTTGAAAAGAAAGATTTACTCAATAAAAGAGATGAAATTTTGGCAAAAGGTGGTGTCTTAACAGAATGGGAAAAATTAAGACTTAGAGAACTGAGTGGTGATCTAATTAGAACGTCTGACATCGAAAAATTGAAAGCATACCATAAGTTAAGAAACGAATGGCTTGCTAAGTTAGAAGCTTGTGAAACTGACGAAGAAAAAGCCAAAGTTGGAGATTTCAATCCGTCTCCTAAAGATATTGAACCTTTGGTTGATCACTCTCATGAGCAATCAGTTCTACCAGCTAAAGATTTAACAGCTTTCTATGATAAAATTGCCGAAGATTACGATAACCAAATTTCAAGTGAAGAATTCTTTTCATTCATGGGCAGTAAAAGAAAATGGATTATGAAGCATTGTAGAGGTGATGTTTTGGAAGTCGCATCAGGTACAGGTCGTAACATCGAATACATGGATCCAACCAAATTAACGTCTTTTACATTCTTAGATTCTTCTTCCAAGATGATGGAAGTCACCTACGAAAAATTCCAAAAGCAATGGCCTGATTTCCCAAGAGTCAAGTTCGTTGTTGGTAAAGCTGAGGATTTGTTAAAATTAACCGGTGGTAGTAGTGTGAAATACGACACCATTATTGAAACGTTCGGTTTGTGTTCTCATCAAGATCCTGTTAAAGCTCTAGAAAACATGAAGGATTTGTTGAAACCAGGGGGAAGAATTGTGTTATTGGAACATGGTAGAGGTACATTTGATTTCATTAACGGTAAATTGGACTCCAGAGCTGAAAAGCATTCAGAGTCCTGGGGGTGTAGATGGAATTTAGATATTGGTGAACTTGTTGATCAATCAGGTTTGGAAATCACTGAAGAAAGTAGATCTCATTTTGGTACAACATGGTGTATTGTGGCCAAGAGGCCCGGTGATGTCATTGAGATTGATGAGTTAGGCTTCTTTGATAAGTATTTCACCACCAGAAAGACCAACTTTGATACCTCTCTTGGAGCAACTACTGTTGCTGTCACCGCTGCAACTGAGAAATAATGACTTTGTATATTGATCGATCTCATTTGATCATACTCTTGTATATACTATGTGTTATATAGATAAATCAAAGCTGTATATCCTAACTAATTAGATGAATCAAAAATTGACAGTTCTCCATTCCTTGTTCGGCTCCTACGGTAAGTGAAGCAAATCAATTTAATGGCGCACAATTTATTCACAGCCCATCATCTCATGGCATTCGTCAATTTCTTAAGCTCGCTCGAAGCTAGATTGATCTATAGGTATATAAGGTATGGCAGTTGAATGTTCATACTTCTCTAATAGACTAATTGCTCTATTCTATTAAGGCAGATCCACTGTATACATCTGTTAATCACTTATCTACTTATATCCATCATAATGGTCGTCCCAAAAAAGCCTAAGAAGACTGTCTCTTTCTCAAACAACGAAAAAGACTCCTCTGGGTCAAACTTAAACTCAGAGGACTCCAACTCAAGATCGACTCAACAACAACGTTCACCAAGTCCATCTGAGACAAGCTCCAACGATTTTTCTTTGTCAGCTTCTTCATCATCAAAACCAAATTCATTAAATGTCTCATCATCTGATGCCAATGATTTCTTGTCTTATAGATCATCACCATTGATCATTCCTTTCCATGCATTGCTTATGATTCCTTCACTATTCTCTCATTTTCAAATCACTATTGACGTTCAAACAGCTCTTCAACATTCGATTTTTGCCACATTGGTTCTTCAATTTATATATGGTGTTATCCTCAATGAATACACCAAGAAATTGAAGAAATCAAAGAAAAAGAATGCTTCTTTAGGCCCAGACGGTGGTGACTTTTTATACTTGGGGGTCTGTGTGATTTTTACCATGCTATCTGCTATTCCATTACATTTTGTTCTTGTTCTATTCGGAGCCCCAATTGGTTCATTAACGACCGAGACTTTCTACCTTTCTGTTCATTTAGCTTTCTTAACAACTTATCCTTTGTTAATCACTTACAAATTCACACTACCCAATGCAAGCGCCAAGTGGATCAAGTTGTTAACTTTCCAAGTTCCTGACTTCTACAAGAATCAAGTCTACATGTCTGTGCTTGGTTGTTTCTTGGGCTGTTGGTTGGGCGTCTTACCAATCCCTTTGGATTGGGACAGAGATTGGCAAACATGGCCGATCACTTTGCTCGTCGGTGCTTATGCTGGTGCTTTCGTGGGTGGTTTGTTTGGATGGGTTGCAAAGGCTGTACTATGAATTTGAGATTAGTGTACTTTTCGTCTGATTAAGTATACTGATATTTTACTTATAGGTTTTTCGAAAAAGTTGAAGATTTTGTACTTTTGTACTACTGGTATCTCTTACCCTTTGAGATGTTGTTGGAACTTTGGCGGAAGAGAAAGCAACAACTTTGAGATGGCCGTGTGATTATATTTTTGGGGTTTTTTTTGTTTCGTTAATTCTGTGACTCCGTAGATTTGTGTATATATCGAAGTCTAATATGTCAGCCCCGTTGTATATTTATATATTTAAACACTTGATGACTTTATAACCAAACTAGATGCAAGTAGTAGAAAGAGGGTGAAGGGTGTAGGGGTGTATCTGTGTGCGTGTGTTATTTGTACGCACGTTTGAGTGGTGCACTATAATACTGTTTGATTTAAATTTGATTGATACTCATTTGAACGCTTTAATAGTAGTTTAAGATGGAAACCTTTGGTTTTATGGACATTCAATTACTAAATAAATCAAGATCACTGATATTTATGATATCTTGTTGTTAATATATCATTTAAAAAATACTCTAATTATGTTTGGTACTGCTCAGAACACTACCGGAGGCTTCTCTTTCGGTCAAAAACCATCCATGTTTGGCCAACAACAACCACAACAACAACCACAACAACAACAACAGACTGGCATGTTTGGCCAGCAACAACAGCAGCCACAGCCGAGCTTGTTTGGGGTGCATCCGACGCAAGAACAGCAGCAACCACATCTGCCTCTACAACAGCAACAACAGCCACCTCTGCAACAACAACAACCACTTCAAGAATCAAGATTCTCTAAGTACAAGCTAAAAAACAATCTAAGTTCAACGGAGTCTGAATGGGCCAGTAACGGTGCCATACTAACTTCTACGACAGCTGGTGGTTTGAAAAATGGCCCACAATTAAAGCAAGCTTCTTCCCAAATCAAGAGAAGAGTTCTTCCAACACATTTAATCAAAAGGACAAACAAATCTTCGGATCCATCGTCAGAAGATTCAGAAAGTAGCAGTTTACAAAACCTTCCGTTTCAAAATAACTTACAAAAACGTAACCCTGGTTTAGACAATATTGATGATGATGACATGATGCTTGATGATATTTACAAAGACACTCCACCGATGAGATCAATGTTTGACTTCAACACTTCGAACGATAATGAAGCTAGCAACAGCTTGGCTATCACTAATGTCAACTTTAGGAAATTTGAGTCAAATCCAGATGATTTCAAGAACGTTTTCAATAGATACCAAAGAAACAAGGTTGAAATAACGGCCGATTTAAACAATACTAATATGAATCTGCCTTTCACTGCTAGTCGCTTTAATGGACAAGGAAGTGTCACGTCAACCACAGCAGCATCTGGTAACACAATTAAGAAGGATTCTAAAGATAAAGAACCAACTACATTAGACAGTGCTGTTTTGATATTCGGTTACGATGACTCCAATTTCACACTAATGGTTGAACACTTTTCCAAGTTTGGTACAGTGTTGGAAAACTTTAACCAAGAAACTAAGCCTACATTCTCTTACCAATCTTCACCATATCATACATCATATTTAAACCAAAAATATCAATCTACTGATTCTAATAAAATACCTTTGCAAATAACGAAAAACTATCCTATTTTCATCGGTCTACGATGGATGAAACTAACTTACGATAACCCGTCTTCAGCTATTCGTGCATTGCGTGAAAATAATTCAACTGATGATAAGGGAAATGTTGTTGGCGTTATACCGTACTCAAAGAAGAATTTAGAAAAATTGCTCAAGTTTGAAATACCTGATTCTCAAGACATTGGATCTTCTATTTCAATGATCAAATTGAGTAGCCAAGAGCTATATGTGAACAATGAAATGGGTAGGCTGTTTGGTAACGGATCTGTTGGTAATGAAGACCATGCTAACTCTATAGATGCAGAGTTTAAGTTGAAAGATGGGTCAAATTTGATCAATATTCCAAAGAGTCACAAGAAGACAGAGAAGGCTGGGTTTATTGATAGCTCTATCAAGTTTATTTTTGGTAAAGGTGAATTGTAATCTAATTGTGGATGTTTTTCCTTATATTTATATTGTATCTGCATCCATTTAGTCTAGTGTTTTGTACTTTAATATGACCTTGTACAAGTGGACAAACCAAACGTTTTATCTTCTGTTCTTCATAGGCGCTGTAGAGATTTTGTAGGCACAGCCGCACGGAAACTTTGATGGATCTCTAATACAGATTGCATATTTTTATCAACTCGTTTCCTGGATTATTTCAGTTTACATGACCATTAGAATAGCATTGAAGTATACACTGTATATCACTTTCAATTGAGCAACCGACCTGTTTGTTTAGAACTGTACAGACGGCCGACAAAGATGAACGACATCAACAAAGGCCCAACTTACTTGTTAAGCGAACTACCTAAATTACAAAAGGAATTGAATGCATTGTACCATGCCTACTCACTATCCACTTCCCCAGATAAACTAAAACCACTGGTTAAGACAATAGTAACAGAATTGAATAAAACGATATTTCCTTGGCTGGATATATTCCAAGAGACCTCAGATGAGGATAAATTACTCAAGAAGAGAGTGGGGAAGTTATGCCAAAAGGCTATTGAGCTGTACAATTGCGTTCTGAAAAATGATAAAGGGTTAATGGCAACTGATGAGAAACTCATTTGGATGGCGTCAAAGATTCGGTACAAGGAAAGTAATAACCAGGTGTTCTACCCAGTCTTTGATGAGTCCGTTGGTGTGTTTGTTGGTGGCGAAAGTGGGTTAGATAGTCGTATCGCTAAGATGGAAGTTAATGACAAAGAGGAACGTTGGATGAGGTGTGATGTTGATCTAAGTAATACTGATGGGGTAACTGATCTTTTTCAAGATTCGTTATCCAACTGCTCTTTTGTTTCGTCAGTTCTTTCGGTTATGAACTTGGATTTCAAGTTACTGTTAAAGTTGATACATACTATAGACCAACATAGTGTAAAGAACGATTCTTTTGGGATTGTTTTTACTTTCAATGGCGCCAAACGGGTGGTATTTGTAGATAATCAGATACCTGTTGATGATCAGTTCTGTATGAAGTCATTAAGTAATGACAGTTTGTTGTGGCCTTCGTTGATAGAAAAAGCATATTTGCAAATAAATGGAGTTTCAAATTTTGATCAGTTTACTGGTTCAAATTTTGCTAACGATACCTTCGTGCTCACCGGGTTTATTCCAGAATATATATCAGTTGATGAATTGAACAGCGGTTTATTGGATACTGTTTATCAATATTTCAAAGACAGAAAAGTTGTATTGGGGTTAGGAACTGGAGATTTGACGAAAGATGAACGTTTACACTATAAATTGATACCCAGACACGATTACTCTGTTGTTGATATGTTACCGAAAGACCCATTGAATACACAATTCGGTTATATTTTCACAGTGAAAAATCCTTGGAGTTTGAAAGGCGATAAGGATGGGCGTTCTTTCCAAGTTGGTGACTTGTATTACTTCAATGGGTTGTATATGAACTGGGATCCTAGTAAATTATTCGACTATACCCAACAGTTGAATTTTTTTGTTACTGGTAAATCAAAGCAACTGAATAATAAATCGTTTATCGATCAGGTTCAATTTAACATTAAAAATGTATCCTCATCCATCAATGGCAATGAAGTTTGGGTGTTAGCCGAACGTCACATCAGTGAATTGCTAGATCCCAAGAACAGACAAACTATTTCGTTAAGGGTGGAGTGGTTTGAAGTTGTTGATGGTGAGAAGGTCTGGCATAAGTCAAGCAATAAGTGTATTTTGAAAACATTGAACAATGATTCCCGATTTTCGTTATCAAAAATTAACCTCAAGGCTGGACAGAGTGTGACTGGTGTATTTCTGGTAAACACGAACAATGATAGTGGTTATGTTGGAAATCAAGGGCTTAAAAGACCAGTGATTTTTTCCCTCTATGTTTACACTAAACTCCCAGTGACAGTCAAAAGGGCCACTAATAGGTACAAGCATTTAATCACTCTAGAAGACTACTGGTCACCTTCACAAACAGGGGGGAACTGGTCGTTTCCTACGTTCATTAACAATCCTCAATTTGAGCTATCAATTCCAGGATCGGATGGCTTTAAGAAAGTGGCTGTTGATATTGGATTATTCAGTAACGAGGGTAAAAAAGTGAATTTTCTGGTTTTCCAAACCAAAAAAGATTTCAAATTCCTTACTGAATTCAACGAACGGTTGTTGGTTTGTGATCAAGAACTGGAATATGATAACGGATTCCAAGTGAAAGATCTAACTTTGGAAACGAACAGGAGCTACGGCATCATAGCATCGACTTATGGACCCAACGAGTACGATAATTTCAGGATATCGGTCAACTGCAACAAAAATTTTGAGCTAAGTAAGATTACGCAGTCTTTAGGACTGTTCACTAAGTCCATTCCCTTTGTTTTCGAATCAGATACTATGCAGTTCACCACTAAATTCAGATTACCAAGGACCGGAAAAATTACATTAAAGATTCAAACCACTAAGAAGTTATCGATAGTGGCTAGATTGGTTAATTTAGACAGTATGTCTGTTGTTTGTGATAGTTCAGAGGATGACAAAGGGACTGGGTTCAGGAACTATTTTTATGGGTTGTTTTTAGGTGGGTTTGAAATTAGTGGTGGCGAATACCAATTGATTGTCGAAAAGTTGGAAAATAGTGAGGATAAGGCATGTGTAGTTGATATTGGAACGAGTGTAATGTTATCTGATGTGTAGATTTGTGTATTATTACGGAATAGAATAGATTTTCGGCTAGAAAGCTCGGCAGTTTGAGACTCAAGGCAGGCGATTAACGAATTTGGACAAGTCAATGGCGATTTTATTTTATTTTTTTGGCGCATTAAGTAAGATTTGGTATTTTACCAAGTGTGGAACATTTAATGGTTAATATGTGGATTCGAAGAGAATTGCACAGTAGTTTAATTGTCTCACACACTATACGGATATTCTATAGTGGTGAGAGCATCAGGGAGGTATATAAAAACAGCACAATGTCGCAAAACTTGCAAAACTTGGAGAAGCTCAAATATTTGAGTGTATTACTAAACAAATCAAAAATCACAAGCAATCATCACATCAACTCAACTTTGAACTTTGACACATTGCTAGAAATGGTGGAACAGCAACCCGAATTTAATGACAGATACCAAAATGAACCATTTACAAACACCATAGAGGAACAATTAACCGTTGAAGCTGACATTCAAGAAATATACGAAACGGTATTGGCTGCTGGATCAAACAACTTCCCAAAGTTGAAAAGAAAGGATAATATTGGGTATGTCAGTTTATGCGTTGAGAAACCTTTTCCTCCTCAATTACAGGGACTCGATGCATCACACCCTTGGATATTATACTGGTTGTTGAATTCAAAGGTTTTATTAGGAAGCCAGATTTCTGATCGTCTAGGTGAGAAAGTAGGTACTGCATTGATGACTTACATCGATCCAAAATCAGGTGTTATTGGTGGTGGTGAATGTCAAATGGGACATATGGCGGCTACGTACGCTGGATTATTAAGTTTGGCATTATCTGGCAATAAGGCGGCAATGGCTAAATTGGATAGAAAAAGGATTTACGATTGGTTAATGGAGATGAAGCAGAATGATGGATCTTTTGTCATGCATCATTCTGGAGAGGTAGATACGAGAGCTGTTTATTGTGCATTATGTATTGCCTCTTTGTTGAATATTTTGGACGATAAGCTGGTGAAAGGTACAAAAGAATGGTTGGTTAAGTGTCAGACTTATGAAGGTGGATTTGGAGGGGTCCCATTTGATGAAGCTCACGGTGGTTACACTTTCTGTGCGGTGGCAGGATTATGTATATTGGACTCTCCATTGCAATTGAAAGATAGTATAGATTTGGATAAATTGACTGAGTGGACTGTTAAGAGACAGTATGGACTAGAAGGAGGGTTAAGTGGAAGAACCAACAAATTAGTTGACGGCTGTTATAGTCATTGGATCGGAGGTTTGGCAGCATTGTTAGAGGTTGCTACCGGTTATAGATCGGTCTTGAATAGAATGAAATTGCAGAACTTTGTACTATGCTGCTGTCAAAGTGAGGATTTTGGTCTGAGAGATAAGCCGGGAAAGAACCCGGATTTTTATCATACCAACTACGTTTTATGTGGTCTGAGTATGTGTCAAAATTACCAAGAGTACGAGGAAGGTGATGCACTTGGATATGCCTTTAGGTTTAAACCCGTACGGATCCAAGATAGAAATATCATTGACAGCTTGGAAGACAACCTTGTGGAGCCAGTGGATCCTATCTTTGGGTTGGCGTATGGAAGTGCCAAATCCATGCGTGAGTTCTATAAGAGTAAGTAAGTAAATTTAAGCTATGTATATTGTGTATTTATTAAATATGTTACTTCTACTCTAGAAGAAGCATCCATGAACATTGATATGTATGGATCCGAAGGGTGGGATTATTCAATTTGTAATTATTCAATTTGTAATTATTCAATTTGTAATAATCCCTAGGCTTGCACTCACCCCAGTTGACCAGAAAAAGGGTTAAGATGTTGGTAGAGCGAGATAAGACAAGGTCGAATTACTCGAAACAGATAATCGGTCGCGCCCGGCGTTGCCTGAAGGGGAAGGAGATGGAGGCCGGAGAGTGTCCTCGGAGAGACCAAAGGGAGAACAGGAGGAGATATTGGTGGATGGATGAGTGCTAGATGGAATTGTATCTGGTTGCTACCAGTTGTTGGTAGGGTTAGTTTTATCCTCCTGCTGTTGGAAGGGTGTTAAACAGTACTCCCACCTCTGTCTTCCCATACTCACTCATCAAGTAGGGGTACTTATCGCAAGATTTACAGCCAAAAGCGAAATGGCACACAATATGAATAAAGAGGATTTACATAAGTTGCATGCATAAAACTTCCCAAAGTGAACAATTTCCGGATTTTGTGTTACGGTTCTGTCATGCAATAAATAATTTTGACAACCCCAATTTGCATTTATATAATGACTGGTATTCCTCTGTCCCCACCTTCATCTTTAGTATTCTTCTAATCAGTTCCTTCAATTGGTTTCAATTAGATATATCTCCAGTACAATAACTGGCAATCGCAGAAATACGCAAGAATGAAGCTTTCGTCCTCAATCTTATCAGCAGTCTTCACTGCCCTATTACCATTCTATGTCAAAGCAGAGTCTGATGCCTCAACTTTGGATTCTGACTTATCGTGTGTTGGTACTTTCATCTTTGGTAGACACAATGACAGAGTCTTCAAGCCAGCTAACTATTTAACTACTTACGGTGCCACTAGACAAGTTGCATCTGGTAATTTCTACAGAGAAAGATACTTCGGTTTAGATGCCAATAGTGAGCCAGTCGACTCTGACTTCATTATTGATGGTTTGAACGATCAAGGTTACGTTGTCTATGGTGAGACATATGCCCAAGCACCAGCTTCTACCGTCATTGAATACTCTCAAATGGCTTTCCTACAAGGTTTATACCCTCCCTCCAACGCTGTCAATGAAGTTCAAGCTTTAGAAAATCTTCAAGATCCAGTATTATCCAATGGTACCGATGTTGTTGCTCCATTTGACGGTTACCAATATGCATTTATGGACGTTCAACAAGAAACTTCAAATGACTACATTTGGATCAAGGGTGATGACAACTGTCCAGCATATGATGCTGCCGTTGATGCCTGGTATGAAACCGATGCATTCGTCTCGAAAAACGAATCGACTTGGAATTTCTATCAATCATTGTCTGAAATTCTACCTTCAAAGACATGGCCAAAGTGGAAGTTAAACTACGGTAATGCTTATTCAATCTCTGACTTTATGTACGTTAACTGGATCCATGACGAAGAGTTGGCATCCAAATGGAACTCAAGTATTGTGCAAGAGGTTTTAATCCTAGCTGATCAAGCACAATGGGGTATCTCATACGATGCCAATGACAAATTGTCAAACTTCACCATTGGTGGTAGAACTTTATTAGGAGGTGTTTTGAACTACTTAAACACTACTAAAGTTGAAGGTTCACCATACATCAACTACTTCACTGGTTCTTATGACACTATGTATCAATTATCCGGTTTGATGGACTTGAACTTTTTGTCTGATAACTTCACTGGTATGCCAGATTACGGATCTACCTATGTTTGGGACTTGTTACAGTCCAACTCTACCGGTGATTACTATGTCCAATTCTCTTTCAAGAACGGTACTGATGACTCTGATATGTTAGTTACCTATCCAACTTTCAATACTTCAAAAACTATGCTATCCTGGTCAGAATTTGCTGAAAACATGGAATCTGTGGCAATCACAACTTTATCACATTGGTGTACTGCCTGTTCAACAACTGAAAATCAATGTGCCGCTTTGTCAGATGCTTACGTACTAGGTTCTAAATTGGAAGACCAAGGTATTTCCTTATCCCAACTAGTCGATGGTGCCTCTACCTCTTTGGATATGGGCTCAGATGATAGCTTAAGTAACGCTGCCGCTGGTGGTATCGGTGCTGGTGTTACCATTGGTGTCTTCTTGATCTTGGGTGGTATGGCTTACTTGTTCTACAAGTACAAGAAGAACGAGAAGACTGATATTGAAGCAGGTGCCGCCGCTAAGGATAGTACTGTAAGTGATAACTCATTTGAATTAGAATCTGGCAAGTCAACCGTCGCTTGAATGTTTCTCACTATTTGTTCTTCCCCAAGCCACGTATTTTTCTTGTATAGAATTTTTTGTATAGATATCTCCTTTTTCTGTTTTCGTCTTCTGTCCCTAAATTTCTATAAGTTATAATTCGAATTTAATATTTTCTCTAATGCCAACCTATTTTCTCTTCGAAGTGATTTATTATCGAACAACCCTTCAAAAGGAGTACTTTCCTTATACCCTCATCTTTTTTTTGGTAAAACACGACTTGTTATTCCTCTCTGAAAATTTTCCCATTTGTGAGCGATTCCAACACTGGACTGCTCTGTGTTGTATGATTGATACATTGGCTGCTAGTTTGTAGATCCCCAGGCTTCATAAAGTGCCAAATGCCAGCTAGCATACCTGAGCGTTAAGCGAAATGAAATGTTGCTCTCCTTTAATCAACAACAATCACCAGCTTTACATTGACCGACTGTGGAGTTCTAACTTGACCCCACTCCCACGTCGGTCTCATTTTGACTGGGAGAGCAACGTTGAGTACTTTATGTTCAGTTGATGATTCTTTTTCTTCCGTGTCTTAGTCAACTCTACAAGTACTTTTACATCCGATTTATTTAAACAGCTTATTCAGTATATGTATTTGATTGCTGTGCTAATGTATTTATTCGTAATTTACTTTCTGTCTAGAGGTCTATTAATAAATGGTCGTCAATCAAATATTGACCGGATTGAAAGCGTTTCTTTTTTGTCAAGAAGTTAGCTGGATTTATTATTAAACATATAGAGAAACAACAGTCCGATTTACCAATGGCTTATTATTGCTAGTGATCGAAATAAATAAGTCAAGTGGTAAAACCAAAGTCATAAATTAAATATATAAATAATCCCAAAAGGGCTGAAAGCAGACTAATACCATTACATTAATTAACCTATTCAGAAACATCATTATAATCATCGTCTTCCAAGTATTCGGGAACCAAGTTGAAGTCGAATGGCGGTTTCAATTCATCATTATCAAAATCATCCAACCACTTGCATCCTTTATTTGAGATACTGCCACTTTTGTCGTGAATCACCTTGATTCTGCGAACAGCGTCATCGTAACTTTGGTATTCGTAACCGCCAGTATATTCTTTGAACATTAACTTAAAATAGAAAATCAAAGATCTCAAACCTCTCAAGTAACCGAAATCAGCTTTGTCCTTATGAACAGGGGGAAATCTAGTATCAACTGGTAACTTTTCGGTAGGAATCACACATTGTGCAAAATCAATCATACGAACAATCAGAGTAGATTCTCCAATTAAACTTTGTCTATCAGTGTCACTATCATACATCAACAAAATTGAGGATCCGTAGAGTCTGTGGCCAATTAATTTCTTGAAGGAGTCTTCTAATTCGTTAAGTTGTTCTATCAATTTTGGAAGATGTTTAAGAACTGAATATAAGCTCTGGCCATCATATAAAAATCTGGATAATGAACGAACAAATTCAAATCCAGCTTTTAAGTTACGACCAAAATATTTATCCCTGTTGATGAATGTCTGTTCTTTCACATCCCAAACTTGCATACCACAAATTCTTGTACCTAATTGTCTTGATGTAGTTTGGTAACATTTCTTACGTTGTGAAATTTTCTTGCTTTGCTTAGCTTCGACGCCATACTGTCTTGTACCCATCTTCAAATCTAAAACACAGGGATGTTTCATGCCACTTGTTAAATCTTCTAAAAGAATAAATCTTTCATACCTGGTATGCTTTCTCAACTTTTGTGGAGAAGTAGCCAATTGGTCGTCATGATAAGCATAATCGCCCTCCTCCTCCTCCTCGTAGTCCACAATCGCATGTTCGTTACCCCCTTCGTTGTCCATAACAAAGATATCGTCGTCGTCATTGTTGTCAATTCCGTCATCTGTTATCAACGAGGCAGGAGTTTCAGGAGTTTTAGGAGTCCTTGGTATTTGTTTAATCGTGGAAATTATTGTCTCTCTATCAGGGAAGTTATTCGCCTGGTCACTTTCTCCAAGATTTTTCAAATCCAGTAAAGAATTATGGTGTTGCAACTTGATATCACCTAGTCTACCTACAGAAACAGCATTCAGTTCCGATGATGTACTGTATCTGTCTGCTACCTCATCCGTATTTGAATTCTTTCTCAGTTGACCTCTAATTGTTAAGTTACTGCCAGTACTGGTTGTGGAGTATCTATGGTAATTTTCACCATTAGAGTTATGGCGTCTTGCTCCAACGCTTCCTGATTTTTGATGATGATAATTGGAGTTCTTATGTTTCACCTTTCGCGCATATTCTTTTATTGGTGCAAAGACCTCCGTCAAAACTAACTCTTGTAGCTTTCTGTTGACTTTCGTGGCGCCCAAAGACTCTGGAACTGACTCTCTCTGGTCATTTGGGATTCTTGGTGACGATGTTAAACTTTGGGGTCCTGAGGGTAGGCATGGAGATTCGGGCTTAAAGGAGTCAACTGAGCTACTTTGAAGGAAGGAGTCAACTGATGGTGCCGAAGTAGAATAATGGCTCCAAAGAGATTGAGGAAATATGTGTTTGTTGTCTTCCAAAACAACTTCTGGAGGTAATTCATCACTTGATGTAATATAAGTTTGTGTCTTTTGAGTGCTATTGTTATTGGTCTTTATTGCATTCGAAGCAGAGGGTGCCGGTGATCCACTTGCCACTCCCATAGTGGAATCGGGTATGGTATTTACGTCATCAAGTTCATCAACTAAACTGCTATATCTAACGTTCAACACACCGATATATCTAGGCATAAATCTTAATAATTCTGGATGTGAAACTTCAATACTTTCGTACCACGTATTTTCACGGTTCACTAAAGCTTTACAGACGGCCCTATGACTGAATTTGAATATAGCGGTGTGTCCCCCAACTTTGTTTTTGAAAGGCTGTAGATTAACAGCTAATGGGTATTTATCATCAAAGTACTCAGACTCTAGTATGTTGTTGTACACTTGGTCATTTGGGTACTCCTCAGACTCCCGTAATTGGCTATCTGGTTGTATGTGTGATTGGGACGTTGAGGATGTTCGAGTCTCGTCTTCAATTGAAGTCCTCTCTGTAGTAACAGAAGGGTTCGGACTGGGCCTTTTTAAGTCAATGTGTTTATCCAGGTTTTCTATGGTGTTGTTTCCGGTTATTATTCCTAGTCCCATTCTTTTTATTTGATTTTCTTGTTCGATCGCTTCCTCAAATTCTTCAATTTCGCTTAGAACTTCAGGATCATTTACATGGTCAAAATCAGCAGCAGCGGTTAAATGTTCAGGGTCCGCTTTTGATTTAGAGTCTATTGGTGTGTGTGGGAAGTATGTGGCAGAGGAAACAGGCTCCAAAGGCAACGATGTGGAGAGCTTGACTTGTGATTGGGTACTGGCCGAATTATTGTGATCTTTCAGTAATTGCAAATGATTACAATCAATATCCATTGAGATTGAAACAGGCTTGTGTCGAGGCTTGGATGAATGTAATCCTCCAGCAGGTGGCAAGAGTGTCTGTTGATGACTATCTTCATTGGATTTGAAAGGTCTGAGAAATTGAGATGAGTTCAATAAAATTGGTGATTGTTTTCTGTCTTTGGCACTTTGCTCCTGGATCGTTGAGCTTTCTACAAAATTTGCTATCTTTGAGGGTGTTTGTTCAGCAGATGATTCTGAACCTCTGAATAATCTTAGCGACTTGGCTGCCTTTCTACCTGCGAGACTAACGGAAGAACTTCTTGACTCCTTCTGAAGTTTTTGACGCTCTTCGAAGGTTTCTATGTCCTCTATGTCAGAAAAATCGGAGTCACTTGTATTTGTTGTATTCTTAGTTGGATGTCGACTCTCAGCCTTATCGCCTAGTGACCGTATCTCGCCCATTGAGTAATTAATGTATTGGTATAGGTTGGGGTAATGGTGATAGAGCACAGATTAGTATAGTAAGTGTATTGAAAATCTGAAAAAGTATGCAATTGTTGTTATGAAGACTGAATAAAAGTAGTTAGCATATGTTTATTGACATTCAAGCAGAAAAGATGGTAATTCAAAAAATGTCTTACAAGATGGAGTTGGTAAAAGCTTTTATTCAACTTTGAGAGATAGGAGTTGTGAGGCAGAGGATTTTAAAAGATACAAGAGATGAGACGTCTATCTAAATTGAATTCAAAGCGTGGGTAAGGGGAATAAATAGAGAATCGGCAGCTCTTGAACAGCAGTAAGAAATGATTGATGGTTGATAACTTTAGCCCGTTCAAAAGTAGAAGGAGAGGACAAGAGAGATTGAAGAAAGTAAACAAAGGAAAAACAGAAGAAACCAACTGGCAGCGAATAACTGTAATAATCGAAAGTTCTACCTGATGTCATGGGAATTTTATTATTATACCACGTTGAATGTAGCTGACTCATAGCTGAGGTAATTGAAGGTGTAAAAATTCAAAAAAATAAAAGGTCGTACCCGGATTCGAACCGGGGTTGTCCGGATCAAAACCGAAAGTGATAACCACTACACTATACAACCCGTATAGTTGATTGTAAGGAATCAGTCGCTATTTGATATAGAGGACACCTTGCTTAAGGATGAATATCCCTTTTTCCCTTGTTGATTACTCTATTGATTACTAAGCAGAGTAAAAGTTTTGTCAGAACCTCACTATTTTTCATAGTGTGATTCTAGGTATATGATTACAATTTGTGGTATTTATACAGTAAGCTACAACAGTAGCGATGTCATAGATTGAGAGCCGCATTGGTTTTGGAGCCAAAATGAAGGAGCCAGTGAAAAATTTTTCACTAGAGTTGTCGGATGGAAGATTACATAAATAGATCTGTAGATCAAACTTATTTCTGAAGAAGTTACAATCGGAACTCTTCTAGAAAGGGGGAGAGAGTTTTATACTATAAATCATACATAAAGTTTTTAATAGGAAATATATTTTCTTTGTGTTACCAAAATCCAGTCACCTGACCTAAAACAAGTTTTAATAATTGAACTACTTAGTATGTAGCTAATACTATTTTAATAAAGCCCGAGGAGGTATCCACGACTGAACTACCTTGTATGATTCAGTGCTTCATACCTTAAAGAGGTAGGGATCTGGAAATGGCTCATAATGTTTTCCCAATCCCCGATATTCAGAAAACTATACTCTGATTAGTAATCAATAGGTAATCAACCGGGCAAGGAAGAGGGAAAAGGGATACTTATCCATAGACAAGGCGTGCTCTGTATTAAATGGCGCCTGATCCCTTACAATTGAGAAAAAGGAGTCTGATATTTTTAGCTTAATAGTAAATTACTCTATAACTTACATAATTTGTTGGGTTATTCGGCTATCTCAATTTGGCATGCAGAATATTGATTACTAGTGGCTTCTATGTCCCTTTATTAGCACCTTATTTTACTTTCTCTTAAACGAGTGAGAAATTAAAATACTAGCGATACCAGTAATGCAGTAAAACAACGTCCACCACTGAAAGCAGCCACTGATATTATGTTGATACTTTTGAATGAATCTTCACAATTTCCAAAAAATTTGAACTGTTGTTGAAGGAGAGGACTACGAAGAAATAATCAGAGATGGTGAAATTTATGTGAATGGAACTCTAGTTAAGCAAGAGATATGAAGACTAAATATTAGGGTGAAATGGAGTCGAGGTGCGAAAGCGTTTTGTTAGGTCACATTCATGGACTAAGATGATGTTCAAAACAGCTATTAGGACTAGACAAGCAAAAGGTGATTGACATAAGTCAAGTGAAGTTGCGACAAAAAGGTTTGGGGAGCTAATGAACGATTAGCTGGAACTTGAGTGCCACCACCAAGCATTTCACCCTTTTCTGCGGCAAATGTTCACCCAAAAGTTGAGAAGCCGGGAAACGAAAAAAAAAGTGAGAGCCAGCCCTTAACAATTTCTATGAGAAACAACTTTTGTCTAGCTCTTCTTTAGCTTCATCTCCTTTAAGCAGCCTAAATATCTCTTCACAAAGTACCTCGCATTATCATTTTCAAATTCTGTCAACTTGGATTCAAGCCCAAGTGTCATTTAAAGTAACAAATTTCCAAATGGTCTTCAGTTCTAGACTTTTTTATAACATCTGGTATGTAGCAGGACTTATGGCCTATGCATTAGAACGAGTGAATATGGATTGAGTTAACTATTTGTTATGTTACAAATGCTAAGCAGTGCTTACCTAGTGCGATATACTATCAGCTGCTCCTTACCAGTTCTGAAATGTTACCTCCTTCAGTTTGGGTCCAAATTGAAGGACTTGCCTTTGGTTTACTTGAGGGGTGACTAGCATCTTGAAGGGATTTGTAGCCAAAAGTGAACATCTATGTTTGTTGAAGAGTTGCTGCTACTTCAAGGTGATTTGGTTGAGTGATCACCTGCAACTAAGCAAAAAAAAGACAAAGGAAAAAATAATTCCGATACCGGGAGTCGAACCCGGGTCTGCCCGGTGAAAGCGGACCATGATAGCCGTTACACTATA